>JAPZIH010001134.1:0-58260 GCA_027410445.1 Discoglossus pictus
CTACCTCACTACTGGCTACATTATAAACAGACCTACCTCACTACTGGCTACATTATAAACAGACCTACCTCACTACTGGCTACATTATAAACAGACCTACCTCACTACTGGCTGCATTATAAACAGACCTACCTCACTGCTGGCTACATTATAAACAGACCTACCTCACTGCTCCCTGCATTATAAACAGACCTACCTCACTACTGGCTACAATATAAAAAGACCTACCTCACTGCTGGCTACATTATAAACAGACCTACCTCACTGCTGGCTACATTATAAACAGACCTACCTCACTACTGGCTACATTATAAACAGACCTACCTCACTACTGGCTACATTATAAACAGACCTACCTCACTGCTGGCTACAATATAAACAGACCTACCTCACTACTGGCTACAATATAAACAGACCTACCTCACTACAGGCTGCATTATAAACAGACCTACCTCACTACTAGCTACATTATAAACAGACATACCTTACTACTGGCTACATTATAAACAGACCTACCTCACTACTGGCTACAATATAAACAGACCTACCTCACTGCTGGCTGCATTATAAACAGACCTACCTCACTACTAGCTACATTATAAACAGACCTACCTCACTACTAGCTACAATATAAACAGACCTACCTCACTACTGGCTACATTATAAACAGACCTACCTCACTGCTGGCTACAATATAAACAGACCTACCTCACTACTGGCTACAATATAAACAGACCTACCTCACTACTGGCTACATTATAAACAGACCTACCTCACTACTAGCTACATTATAAACAGACCTACCTCACTACTAGCTACATTATAAACAGACCTACCTCACTACTGGCTACATTATAAACAAACCTACCTAACTACTGGCTGCATTATAAACAGACCTACCTCACTGCTGGCTACAATATAAACAGACCTACCTCACTACTGGCTACATTATAAACAGACCTACCTCACTACAGGCTGCATTATAAAAAGAGCTACCTCACTACTGGCTACATTATAAACAGACCTACCTCACTACTAGCTACATTATAAACAGACCTACCTCACTACTGGCTACATTATAAACAGACCTACCTCACTACTGGCTGCATTATAAACAGACCTATCTCACTGCTGGCTACAATATAAACAGACCTACCTCACTACTGGCTACATTATAAACAGACCTACCTCACTACTAGCTACATTATAAACAGACCTACCTCACTACTAGCTACATCATAAACAGACCTACCTCACTACTGGCTACATTATAAACAGACCTACCTCACTACTGGCTACATTATAAACAGACCTACCTCACTACTAGCTACATTATAAACAGACCTACCTCACTACTGGCTACATTATAAACAGACCTACCTCACTACAGGCTGCATTATAAACAGACCTACCTCACTGCTGGCTACAATATAAACAGACCTACCTCACTACTAACTACATTATAAACAGACCTACCTCACTACAGGCTGCATTATAAACAGGCCTACCTCACTGCTGGCTACAATATAAACAGACCTACCTCACTACTAGCTACATTATAAACAGACCTACCTCACTACTAGCTACATTATAAACAGACCTACCTCACTACTGGCTACATTATAAACAGACCTACCTCACTACTGGCTACATTATAAACAGACCTACCTCACTACTAGCTACATTATAAACAGACCTACCTCACTACTAGCTACATTATAAACAGACCTACCTCACTACTGGCTACATTATAAACAGACCTACCTCACTACAGGCTGCATTATAAACAGGCCTACCTCACTGCTGGCTACAATATAAACAGACCTACCTCACTACTAGCTACATTATAAACAGACCTACCTCACTACTAGCTACATTATAAACAGACCTACCTCACTACTGGCTACATTATAAACAGACCTACCTCACTACTGGCTGCATTATAAACAGACTTACCTCACTGCTGGCTACAATATAAACAGACCTACCTCACTACTGGCTACATTATAAACAGACCTACCTCACTGCTGGCTACAATATAAACAGACCTACCTCACTACTGGCTACATTATAAACAGACCTACCTCACTACTGGCTACATTATAAACAGACCTACCTCACTGCTGGCTACAATATAAACAGACCTACCTCACTCCTGGCTACATTATAAACAGACCTGCCTCTTTACTAGCTACAATATAAACAGACCTACCTCACTACAGGCTGCATTATAAACAGACCTACCTCTTTACTAGCTACAATATAAACAGACCTACCTCACTACAGGCTGCATTATAAACAGACCTACCTCTTTACTAGCTACAATATAAACAGACCTACCTCACTACTGGCTACATTATAAACAGACCTGCCTCACTACAGGCTGCATTATAAACAGACCTACCTCTTTACTAGCTACAATATAAACAGACCTACCTCACTACAGGCTGCATTATAAACAGACCTACCTCACTACTAGCTACATTATAAACAGACCTACCTCACTGCTGGCTGCATTATAAACAGACCTACCTCACTGCTGGCTACAATATAAACAGACCTACCTCACTACATTATAAACAGACCTACCTTACTACTGGCTACATTATAAACAGACCTACCTCACTACAGGCTGCATTATAAACAGACCTACCTCACTACTGGCTGCATTATAAACAGACCTACCTCACTACTGGCTGCATTATAAACAGACCTACCTCACTACTGGCTACATTATAAACAGACCTACCTCACTACAGGCTGCATTATAAACAGACCTACCTCACTACTGGCTGCATTATAAACAGACCTACCTCACTGCTGGCTACATTATAAACAGACCTACCTCACTACTGGCTGCATTATAAACAGACCTACCTCACTACTGTCTACATTAAAAACAGACCTACCTCACTACTGGCTGCATTATAAACAGACCTACCTCACTACTGGCTACATTATAAACAGACCTACCTCACTACTGGCTACATTATAAACAGACCTACCTCACTGCTGGCTGCATTATAAACAGACCTACCTCACTACTGGCTACATTATAAACAGACCTACCTCACTGCTGGCTACATTATAAACAGACCTACCTCACTGCTGGCTACATTATAAACAGACCTACCTCACTACTGGCTACATTATAAACAGACCTACCTCACTACAGGCTTAATTATAAACAGACCTACCTCACTACTGGCTGCACTATAAACAGACCTACCTCACTGCTGGCTACAATATAAACAGACCTACCTCACTGCTGGCTACATTATAAACAGACCTACCTCACTACTGGCTACATTATAAACAGACCTACCTCACTACAGGCTGCACTATAAACAGACCTACCTCACTACAGGCTGCAATATAAACAGACCTACCTCACTACTGGCTACATTATAAACAGACCTACCTCACTACTAGCTACAATATAAACAGACCTACCTCACTACTGGCTGCATTATAAACAGACCTACCTCACTACTGGCTACATTATAAACAGACCTACCTCACTACTGGCTGCATTATAAACAGACCTACCTCACTACTGGCTACATTATAAACAGGCCTACCTCACTACTGGCTACATTATAAACAGACCTACCTCACTGCTGGCTGCATTATAAACAGACCTACCTCACTACTGGCTACATTATAAACAGACCTACCTCACTGCTGGCTACATTATAAACAGACCTACCTCACTGCTGGCTACATTATAAACAGACCTACCTCACTACTGGCTACATTATAAACAGACCTACCTCACTACAGGCTTAATTATAAACAGACCTACCTCACTAGTGGCTGCACTATAAACAGACCTACCTCACTGCTGGCTACAATATAAACAGACCTACCTCACTGCTGGCTACATTATAAACAGACCTACCTCACTACTGGCTACATTATAAACAGACCTACCTCACTACAGGCTGCACTATAAACAGACCTACCTCACTACAGGCTGCAATATAAACAGACCTACCTCACTACTGGCTACATTATAAACAGACCTACCTCAATACTAGCTACAATATAAACAGACCTACCTCACTACTAGCTACATTATAAACAGACCTACCTCACTACTAGCTACATTATAAACAGACCTACCTCACTACTGGCTACATTATAAACAGACCTACCTCACTACTGGCTACATTATAAACAGACCTACCTCACTACTGGCTGCATTATAAACAGACCTACCTCACTACTAGCTACATCATAAACAGACCTACCTCACTACTAGCTACAATATAAACAGACCTACCTCACTACTGGCTACATTATAAACAGACCTACCTCAATACTAGCTACAATATAAACAGACCTACCTCACTACTAGCTACATTATAAACAGACCTACCTCACTACTAGCTACATTATAAACAGACCTACCTCACTACTGGCTACATTATAAACAGACCTACCTCACTACTGGCTACATTATAAAAAGACCTACCTCACTGCTGGCTACAATATAAACAGACCTACCTCACTACTGGCTACATTATAAACAGACCTACCTCACTGCTGGCTACAATATAAACAGACCTACCTCACTACTGGCTACATTATAAACAGACCTACCTCACTACTGGCTACATTATAAACAGACCTACCTCACTGCTGGCTACAATATAAACAGACCTACCTCACTCCTGGCTACATTATAAACAGACCTGCCTCTTTACTAGCTACAATATAAACAGACCTACCTCACTACAGGCTGCATTATAAACAGACCTACCTCTTTACTAGCTACAATATAAACAGACCTACCTCACTACAGGCTGCATTATAAACAGACCTACCTCTTTACTAGCTACAATATAAACAGACCTACCTCACTACTGGCTACATTATAAACAGACCTGCCTCACTACAGGCTGCATTATAAACAGACCTACCTCTTTACTAGCTACAATATAAACAGACCTACCTCACTACAGGCTGCATTATAAACAGACCTACCTCACTACTAGCTACATTATAAACAGACCTACCTCACTGCTGGCTGCATTATAAACAGACCTACCTCACTGCTGGCTACAATATAAACAGACCTACCTCACTACATTATAAACAGACCTACCTTACTACTGGCTACATTATAAACAGACCTACCTCACTACAGGCTGCATTATAAACAGACCTACCTCACTACTGGCTGCATTATAAACAGACCTACCTCACTACTGGCTGCATTATAAACAGACCTACCTCACTACTGGCTACATTATAAACAGACCTACCTCACTACAGGCTGCATTATAAACAGACCTACCTCACTACTGGCTGCATTATAAACAGACCTACCTCACTGCTGGCTACATTATAAACAGACCTACCTCACTACTGGCTGCATTATAAACAGACCTACCTCACTACTGTCTACATTAAAAACAGACCTACCTCACTACTGGCTGCATTATAAACAGACCTACCTCACTACTGGCTACATTATAAACAGGCCTACCTCACTACTGGCTACATTATAAACAGACCTACCTCACTGCTGGCTGCATTATAAACAGACCTACCTCACTACTGGCTACATTATAAACAGACCTACCTCACTGCTGGCTACATTATAAACAGACCTACCTCACTGCTGGCTACATTATAAACAGACCTACCTCACTACTGGCTACATTATAAACAGACCTACCTCACTACAGGCTTAATTATAAACAGACCTACCTCACTAGTGGCTGCACTATAAACAGACCTACCTCACTGCTGGCTACATTATAAACAGACCTACCTCACTGCTGGCTACATTATAAACAGACCTACCTCACTACTGGCTACATTATAAACAGACCTACCTCACTACAGGCTGCACTATAAACAGACCTACCTCACTACAGGCTGCAATATAAACAGACCTACCTCACTACTGGCTACATTATAAACAGACCTACCTCACTACTAGCTACAATATAAACAGACCTACCTCACTACTGGCTGCATTATAAACAGACCTACCTCACTACTGTCTACATTATAAACAGACCTACCTCACTACTGGCTGCATTATAAACAGACCTACCTCACTACTGGCTACATTATAAACAGACCTACCTCACTACTGGCTACATTATAAACAGACCTACCTCACTGCTGGCTGCATTATAAACAGACCTACCTCACTACTGGCTACATTATAAACAGACCTACCTCACTGCTGGCTACATTATAAACAGACCTACCTCACTGCTGGCTACATTATAAACAGACCTACCTCACTACTGGCTACATTATAAACAGACCTACCTCACTACAGGCTTAATTATAAACAGACCTACCTCACTAGTGGCTGCACTATAAACAGACCTACCTCACTGCTGGCTACAATATAAACAGACCTACCTCACTGCTGGCTACATTATAAACAGACCTACCTCACTACTGGCTACATTATAAACAGACCTACCTCACTACAGGCTGCACTATAAACAGACCTACCTCACTACAGGCTGCAATATAAACAGACCTACCTCACTACTGGCTACATTATAAACAGACCTACCTCAATACTAGCTACAATATAAACAGACCTACCTCACTACTAGCTACATTATAAACAGACCTACCTCACTACTAGCTACATTATAAACAGACCTACCTCACTACTGGCTACATTATAAACAGACCTACCTCACTACTGGCTACATTATAAACAGACCTACCTCACTACTGGCTGCATTATAAACAGACCTACCTCACTACTAGCTACATCATAAACAGACCTACCTCACTACTAGCTACAATATAAACAGACCTACCTCACTACTGGCTACATTATAAACAGACCTACCTCAATACTAGCAACAATATAAACAGACCTACCTCACTACTAGCTACATTATAAACAGACCTACCTCACTACTAGCTACATTATAAACAGACCTACCTCACTACTGGCTACATTATAAACAGACCTACCTCACTACTGGCTACATTATAAAAAGACCTACCTCACTGCTGGCTACAATATAAACAGACCTACCTCACTACTGGCTACATTATAAACAGACCTACCTCACTGCTGGCTGCATTATAAACAGACCTACCTCACTACAGGCTGCATTATAAACAGACCTACCTCACTACTAGCTACAATATAAACAGACCTACCTCACTGCTGGCTGCATTATAAACAGACCTACCTCACTACAGGCTGCATTATAAACAGACCTACCTCACTACTAGCTACAATATAAACAGACCTACCTCACTGCTGGCTACATTATAAACAGACCTACCTCACTACTGGCTGCATTATAAACAGACCTACCTCACTACTGGCTACATTATAAACAGACCTACCTCACTGCTGGCTACAATATAAACAGACCTACCTCACTACTGGCTACATTAAAAACAGACCTACCTCACTACTGGCTACATTATAAACAGACCTACCTCACTACAGGCTGCATTATAAACAGACCTACCTCACTACTAGCTACAATATAAACAGACCTACCTCACTGCTGGCTGCATTATAAACAGACCTACCTCACTACTGGCTACAATATAAACAGACCTACCTCACTACTGGCTACATTATAAACAGACCTACCTTACTACTGACTACATTATAAACAGACCTACCTCACTACAGGCTGCATTATAAACAGACCTACCTCTTTACTAGCTACAATATAAACAGACCTACCTCACTACAGGCTGCATTATAAACAGACCTACCTCACTACTAGCTACATTATAAACAGACCTACCTCACTGCTGGCTGCATTATAAACAGACCTACCTCACTACAGGCTGCAATATAAACAGACCTACCTCACTGCTGGCTACAATATAAACAGACCTACCTCACTACTGGCTACATTATAAACAGACCTACCTTACTACTGGCTACATTATAAACAGACCTACATCACTACAGGCTGCATTATAAACAGACCTACCTCACTACTAGCTACAATATAAACAGACCTACCTCACTACTGGCTGCATTAAAAACAGACCTACCTCACTACTGGCTGCATTATAAACAGACCTACCTCACTACTGGCTACATTAAAAACAGACCTACCTCACTACTGGCTGCATTATAAACAGACCTACCTCACTACTGGCTACATTATAAACAGGCCTACCTCACTGCTGGCTACATTATAAACAGACCTACCTCCCTGCTGGCTACATTATAAACAGGCCTACCTCACTGCTGGCTACAATATAAACAGACCTACCTCACTGCTGGCTACATTATAAACAGACCTACCTCACTGCTGGCTACAATATAAACAGACCTACCTCACTGCTGGCTACATTATAAACAGACCTACCTCACTGCTGGCTACAATATAAACAGGCCTACCTCACTACTGGCTACATTATAAACAGACCTACCTCACTGCTGGCTGCATTATAAACAGACCTACCTCACTGCTGGCTACATTATAAACAGACCTACCTCACTACTGGCTACAATATAAACAGACCTACCTCACTACTGGCTGCATTATAAACAGACCTACCTCACTACTGGCTACATTATAAACAGACCTACCTCACTACAGGCTGCACTATAAACAGACCTACCTCACTACAGGCTGCAATATAAACAGACCTACCTCAATACTGGCTACATTATAAACAGACCTACCTCAATACTAGCTACAATATAAACAGACCTACCTCACTACTAGCTACATTATAAACAGACCTACCTCACTACTAGCTACATTATAAACAGACCTACCTCACTACTGGCTACATTATAAACAGACCTACCTCACTACTGGCTACATTATAAACAGACCTACCTCACTACTGGCTGCATTATAAACAGACCTACCTCACTACTAGCTACATCATAAACAGACCTACCTCACTACTAGCTACAATATAAACAGACCTACCTCACTACTGGCTACATTATAAACAGACCTACCTCAATACTAGCTACAATATAAACAGACCTACCTCACTACTAGCTACATTATAAACAGACCTACCTCACTACTAGCTACATTATAAACAGACCTACCTCACTACTGGCTACATTATAAACAGACCTACCTCACTACTGGCTACATTATAAACAGACCTACCTCACTGCTGGCTACAATATAAACAGACCTACCTCACTACTGGCTACATTATAAACAGACCTACCTCACTACTGGCTGCATTATAAACAGACCTACCTCACTGCTGGCTACAATATAAACAGACCTAACTCACTACTGGCTGCATTATAAACAGACCTACCTCACTGCTGGCTACAATATAAACAGACCTAACTCACTACTGGCTGCATTATAAACAGACCTACCTCACTACTGGCTACATTATAAAAAGACCTACCTCACTGCTGGCTACAATATAAACAGACCTACCTCACTACTGGCTACATTATAAACAGACCTACCTCACTACTGGCTACATTATAAACAGACCTACCTCACTACTGGCTGCATTATAAACAGACCTACCTCACTGCTGGCTACAATATAAACAGACCTACCTCACTGCTGGCTGCATTATAAACAGACCTACCTCACTACAGGCTGCATTATAAACAGACCTACCTCACTACTAGCTACAATATAAACAGACCTACCTCACTGCTGGCTGCATTATAAACAGACCTACCTCACTACAGGCTGCATTATAAACAGACCTACCTCACTACTAGCTACAATATAAACAGACCTACCTCACTACTGGCTACATTATAAACAGACCTACCTCACTGCTGGCTGCATTATAAACAGACCTACCTCACTGCTGGCTACAATATAAACAGACCTACCTCACTACTGGCTACATTATAAACAGACCTACCTCACTACTGGCTACATTATAAACAGACCTACCTCACTACAGGCTGCATTATAAACAGACCTACCTCACTACTAGCTACAATATAAACAGACCTACCTCACTGCTGGCTGCATTATAAACAGACCTACCTCACTAGTGGCTGCACTATAAACAGACCTACCTCACTGCTGGCTACAATATAAACAGACCTACCTCACTGCTGGCTACATTATAAACAGACCTACCTCACTGCTGGCTACATTATAAACAGACCTACCTCACTGATGGCTACATTATAAACAGACCTACCTCACTACTGGCTACATTATAAACAGACCTACCTCACTACAGGCTGCACTATAAACAGACCTACCTCACTACAGGCTGCAATATAAACAGACCTACCTCACTACTGGCTACATTATAAACAGACCTACCTCAATACTAGCTACAATATAAACAGACCTACCTCACTACTAGCTACATTATAAACAGACCTACCTCACTACTAGCTACATTATAAACAGACCTACCTCACTACTGGCTACATTATAAACAGACCTACCTCACTACTGGCTACATTATAAACAGACCTACCTCACTACTGGCTGCATTATAAACAGACCTACCTCACTACTAGCTACATCATAAACAGACCTACCTCACTACTAGCTACAATATAAACAGACCTACCTCACTACTGGCTACATTATAAACAGACCTACCTCAATACTAGCTACAATATAAACAGACCTACCTCACTACTAGCTACATTATAAACAGACCTACCTCACTACTAGCTACATTATAAACAGACCTACCTCACTACTGGCTACATTATAAACAGACCTACCTCACTGCTGGCTACAATATAAACAGACCTACCTCACTACTGGCTACATTATAAACAGACCTACCTCACTGCTGGCTGCATTATAAACAGACCTACCTCACTACAGGCTGCATTATAAACAGACCTACCTCACTACTAGCTACAATATAAACAGACCTACCTCACTGCTGGCTGCATTATAAACAGACCTACCTCACTACAGGCTGCATTATAAACAGACCTACCTCACTACTAACTACAATATAAACAGACCTACCTCACTACTGGCTACATTATAAACAGACCTACCTCACTGCTGGCTACAATATAAACAGACCTACCTCACTACTGGCTACATTAAAAACAGACCTACCTCACTACTGGCTACATTATAAACAGACCTACCTCACTACAGGCTGCATTATAAACAGACCTACCTCACTACTAGCTACAATATAAACAGACCTACCTCACTGCTGGCTGCATTATAAACAGACCTACCTCACTACTGGCTACAATATAAACAGACCTACCTCACTACTGGCTACATTATAAACAGACCTACCTTACTACTGGCTACATTATAAACAGACCTACCTCACTACAGGCTGCATTATAAACAGACCTACCTCTTTACTAGCTACAATATAAACAGACCTACCTCACTACAGGCTGCATTATAAACAGACCTACCTCACTACTAGCTACATTATAAACAGACCTACCTCACTGCTGGCTGCATTATAAACAGACCTACCTCACTACAGGCTGCAATATAAACAGACCTACCTCACTGCTGGCTACAATATAAACAGACCTACCTCACTACTGGCTACATTATAAACAGACCTACCTTACTACTGGCTACATTATAAACAGACCTACCTCACTACAGGCTGCATTATAAACAGACCTACCTCACTACTAGCTACAATATAAACAGACCTACCTCACTACTGGCTGCATTAAAAACAGACCTACCTCACTACTGGCTGCATTATAAACAGACCTACCTCACTACTGTCTACATTAAAAACAGACCTACCTCACTACTGGCTGCATTATAAACAGACCTACCTCACTACTGGCTACATTATAAACAGGCCTACCTCACTGCTGGCTACATTATAAACAGACCTACCTCCCTGCTGGCTACATTATAAACAGGCCTACCTCACTGCTGGCTACAATATAAACAGACCTACCTCACTGCTGGCTACATTATAAACAGACCTACCTCACTGCTGGCTACAATATAAACAGACCTACCTCACTGCTGGCTACATTATAAACAGACCTACCTCACTGCTGGCTACAATATAAACAGGCCTACCTCACTACTGGCTACATTATAAACAGACCTACCTCACTGCTGGCTGCATTATAAACAGACCTACCTCACTGCTGGCTACATTATAAACAGACCTACCTCACTACTGGCTACAATATAAACAGACCTACCTCACTACTGGCTGCATTATAAACAGACCTACCTCACTACTGGCTACATTATAAACAGACCTACCTCACTACAGGCTGCACTATAAACAGACCTACCTCACTACAGGCTGCAATATAAACAGACCTACCTCAATACTGGCTACATTATAAACAGACCTACCTCAATACTAGCTACATTATAAACAGACCTACCTCACTACTAGCTACATTATAAACAGACCTACCTCACTACTAGCTACATTATTAACAGACCTACCTCACTACTGGCTACATTATAAACAGACCTACCTCACTACTAGCTACATTATAAACAGACCTACCTCACTACTAGCTACATTATAAACAGACCTACCTCACTACTGGCTACATTATAAACAGACCTACCTCACTACTGGCTACATTATAAACAGACCTACCTCACTACTGGCTGCATTATAAACAGACCTACCTCACTACTAGCTACAATATAAACAGACCTACCTCACTACTGGCTACATTATAAACAGACCTACCTCAATACTAGCTACAATATAAACAGACCTACCTCACTACTAGCTACATTATAAACAGACCTACCTCACTACTAGCTACATTATAAACAGACCTACCTCACTACTGGCTACATTATAAACAGACCTACCTCACTACTGGCTACATTATAAAAAGACCTACCTCACTGCTGGCTACAATATAAACAGACCTACCTCACTACTGGCTACATTATAAACAGACCTACCTCACTACTGGCTGCATTATAAACAGACCTACCTCACTGCTGGCTACAATATAAACAGACCTAACTCACTACTGGCTGCATTATAAACAGACCTACCTCACTGCTGGCTACAATATAAAAAGACCTAACTCACTACTGGCTGCATTATAAACAGACCTACCTCACTACTGGCTACATTATAAAAAGACCTACCTCACTGCTGGCTACAATATAAACAGACCTACCTCACTACTGGCTACATTATAAACAGACCTACCTCACTACTGGCTACATTATAAACAGACCTACCTCACTACTGGCTGCATTATAAACAGACCTACCTCACTGCTGGCTACAATATAAACAGACCTACCTCACTGCTGGCTGCATTATAAACAGACCTACCTCACTACAGGCTGCATTATAAACAGACCTACCTCACTACTAGCTACAATATAAACAGACCTACCTCACTGCTGGCTGCATTATAAACAGACCTACCTCACTACAGGCTGCATTATAAACAGACCTACCTCACTACTAGCTACAATATAAACAGACCTACCTCACTACTAGCTACATTATAAACAGACCTACCTCACTACTAGCTACATTATAAACAGACCTACCTCACTACTGGCTACATTATAAACAGACCTACCTCACTACTGGCTACATTATAAACAGACCTACCTCACTACTGGCTGCATTATAAACAGACCTACCTCACTACTAGCTACATCATAAACAGACCTACCTCACTACTAGCTACAATATAAACAGACCTACCTCACTACTGGCTACATTATAAACAGACCTACCTCAATACTAGCTACAATATAAACAGACCTACCTCACTACTAGCTACATTATAAACAGACCTACCTCACTACTAGCTACATTATAAACAGACCTACCTCACTACTGGCTACATTATAAACAGACCTACCTCACTACTGGCTACATTATAAAAAGACCTACCTCACTGCTGGCTACAATATAAACAGACCTACCTCACTACTGGCTACATTATAAACAGACCTACCTCACTACTGGCTGCATTATAAACAGACCTACCTCACTGCTGGCTACAATATAAACAGACCTACCTCACTACTGGCTGCATTATAAACAGACCTACCTCACTGCTGGCTACAATATAAAAAGACCTAACTCACTACTGGCTGCATTATAAACAGACCTACCTCACTACTGGCTACATTATAAAAAGACCTACCTCACTGCTGGCTACAATATAAACAGACCTACCTCACTACTGGCTACATTATAAACAGACCTACCTCACTACTGGCTACATTATAAACAGACCTACCTCACTACTGGCTGCATTATAAACAGACCTACCTCACTGCTGGCTACAATATAAACAGACCTACCTCACTGCTGGCTGCATTATAAACAGACCTACCTCACTACAGGCTGCATTATAAACAGACCTACCTCACTACTAGCTACAATATAAACAGACCTACCTCACTGCTGGCTGCATTATAAACAGACCTACCTCACTACAGGCTGCATTATAAACAGACCTACCTCACTACTAGCTACAATATAAACAGACCTACCTCACTACTGGCTACATTATAAACAGACCTACCTCACTGCTGGCTGCATTATAAACAGACCTACCTCACTGCTGGCTACAATATAAACAGACCTACCTCACTACTGGCTACATTATAAACAGACCTACCTCACTACTGGCTACATTATAAACAGACCTACCTCACTACAGGCTGCATTATAAACAGACCTACCTCACTACTAGCTACAATATAAACAGACCTACCTCACTGCTGGCTGCATTATAAACAGACCTACCTCACTACTGGCTACATTATAAACAGACCTACCTCACTACTGGCTGCATTATAAACAGACCTACCTCTTTACTAGCTACAATATAAACAGACCTACCTCACTACAGGCTGCATTATAAACAGACCTACCTCACTACTAGCTACATTATAAACAGACCTACCTCACTGCTGGCTGCATTATAAACAGACCTACCTCACGACAGGCTGCAATATAAACAGACCTACCTCACTGCTGGCTACAATATAAAGAGACCTACCTCACTACTGGCTACATTATAAACAGACCTACCTTACTACTGGCTACATTATAAACAGACCTACCTCACTACAGGCTGCATTATAAACAGACCTACCTCACTACTAGCTACAATATAAACAGACCTACCTCACTACTGGCTGCATTATAAACAGACCTACCTCACTACTGGCTGCATTATAAACAGACCTACCTCACTACTGGCTGCATTATAAACAGACCTACCTCACTACTGGCTGCATTATAAACAGACCTACCTCAATACTGGCTGCATTATAAACAGACCTACCTCACTACAGGCTGCATTAAAAACAGACCTACCTCACTACTGGCTGCATTATAAACAGACCTACCTCACTACTGGCTGCATTATAAACAGACCTACCTCACTACTGGCTGCATTATAAACAGACCTACCTCACTACAGGCTGCATTATAAACAGACCTACCTCACTACTGGCTGCATTATAAACAGACCTACCTCACTACTGGCTACATTATAAACAGACCTACCTCACTGCTGGCTGCATTATAAACAGACCTACCTCACGACAGGCTGCAATATAAACAGACCTACCTCACTGCTGGCTACAATATAAAGAGACCTACCTCACTACTGGCTACATTATAAACAGACCTACCTTACTACTGGCTACATTATAAACAGACCTACCTCACTACAGGCTGCATTATAAACAGACCTACCTCACTACTAGCTACAATATAAACAGACCTACCTCACTACTGGCTGCATTAAAAACAGACCTACCTCACTACTGGCTGCATTATAAACAGACCTACCTCACTACTGGCTGCATTATAAACAGACCTACCTCACTACTGGCTGCATTATAAACAGACCTACCTCACTACTGGCTACATTATAAACAGGCCTACCTTACTACTGGCTACATTATAAACAGACCTACCTCACTACAGGCTGCATTATAAACAGACCTACCTCACTACTAGCTACAATATAAACAGACCTACCTCACTACTGGCTGCATTAAAAACAGACCTACCTCACTACTGTCTACATTAAAAACAGACCTACCTCACTACTGGCTGCATTATAAACAGACCTACCTCACTACTGGCTACATTATAAACAGGCCTACCTCACTGCTGGCTACATTATAAACAGGCCTACCTCACTGCTGGCTACATTATAAACAGACCTACCTCACTGCTGGCTACAATATAAACAGACCTACCTCACTGCTGGCTACATTATAAACAGACCTACCTCACTGCTGGCTACATTATAAACAGACCTACCTCACTGCTGGCTGCATTATAAACAGACCTACCTCACTGCTGGCTACATTATAAACAGACCTACCTCACTACTGGCTACAATATAAACAGGCCTACCTCACTACTGGCTGCATTATAAACAGACCTACCTCACTACTGGCTACATTATACACAGGCCTACCTCACTACTGGCTACATTATAAACAGACCTACCTCACTACTGGCTGCATTATAAACAAACCTACCTCACTACTGGCTACATTATAAACAGACCTACCTCACTACTAGCTACATTATAAACAGACCTACCTCACTGCTGGCTACATTATAAACAGACCTACCTCACTACTGGCTGCATTATAAACAGACCTACCTCACTGCTGGCTACATTATAAACAGACCTACCTCACTCCTGGCTACATTATAAACAGACCTACCTCACTGCTGGCTGCAATATAAACAGACCTACCTCACTGCTGGCTACATTATAAACAGACCTACCTCACTACTGGCTGAATTATAAACAGACCTACCTCACTGCTGGCTACATTATAAACAGACCTACCTCACTAGTGGCTGCACTATAAACAGACCTACCTCACTAGTGGCTGCACTATAAACAGGCCTACCTCACTGCTGGCTACATTATAAACAGACCTACCTCACTGCTGGCTGCATTATAAACAGGCCTACCTCACTACTGGCTGCATTATAAACAGACCTACCTCACTACTGGCTACATTATAAACAGACCTACCTCACTACTGGCTACATTATAAACAGACCTACCTCACTACTAGCTACATTATAAACAGACCTACCTCACTGCTCCCTGCATTATAAACAGACCTACCTCACTACTGTCTACATTATAAACAGACCTACCTCACTGCTGGCTGCATTATAAACAGACCTACCTCACTACTGGCTACATTATAAACAGGCCTACCCTACTACTGGCTGCATTATAAACAGACCTACCTCACTACTGTCTACATTATAAACAGACCTACCTCACCGCTGGCTGCATTATAAACAGACCTACCTCACTGCTGGCTACATTATAAACAGACCTACCTTACTGCTCCCTTCATTATAAACAGACCTACCTCACTACTAGCTACATTATAAACAGACCTACCTCACTGCTCCCTGCATTATAAACAGACCTACCTCACTGCTGGCTGCATTATAAACAGACCTACCTCACTACTGGCTACATTATAAACAGACCTACCTCACTGCTGGCTGCAATATAAACAGACCTACCTCACTGCTGGCTACAATATAAACAGGCCTACCTCACTGCTGCTACAATATAAACAGACCTACCTCACTAGTGGCTGCATTATAAACAGACCTACCTCACTGCTGGCTGCATTATAAACAGACCTACCTCACTGCTGGCTGCATTATAAACAGACCTACCTCACTGCTGGCTACATTATAAACAGACCTACCTCTCTGCTGGCTGCATTATCAACAGACCTATCTCACTGCTGGCTGCATTATCAACAGACCTACCTCACTGCTGGCTGCATTATCAACAGACCTACCTCACTGCTGGCTGCATTATCAACAGACCTACCTCACTGCTCCCTGCATTATAAAAAGACCTACCTCACTGCTCTCTGCATTATAAACAGACCTACCTCACTGCTGGCTGCATTATCAACAGACCTATCTAACTGCTGGCTGCATTATCAACAGACCTACCTCACTGCTGGCTGCATTATCAACAGACCTACCTCACTGCTGGCTGCATTATAAAAAGACCTACCTCACTGCTCTCTGCATTATAAACAGACCTACCTCACTGCTGGCTACATTATAAACAGACCTACCTCACTGATGGCTGCATTATCAATAGACCTACCTCACTGCTCCCTGCATTATAAAAAGACCTACCTCACTGCTCCCTGCATTATAAAAAGACCTACCTCACTGCTCTCTGCATTATCAACAGACCTACCTCACTGCTCCCTGCATTATAAACAGACCTACCTCACTGCTCTCTATATTATAAACAGACCTACCTCACTACTGGCTGCATTATAAAGAGACCTACCTCACTGCTGGCTACAATATAAACAGACCTACCTCACTACTGGCTGCATTATAAAGAGACCTACCTCACTGCTGGCTACAATATAAACAGACCTACCTCACTACTGGCTGCATTATAAAGAGACCTACCTCACTACTGGCTACATTATAAACAGACCTACCTCACTACTGGCTGCATTATAAAGAGACCTACCTCACTGCTGGCTACATTATAAACAGACCTACCTCACTGCTGGCTACAATATAAACAGACCTACCTCACTACTGGCTACATTATAAACAGACCTACCTCACTGCTGGCTACATTATAAACAGACCTACCTCACTGATGGCTGCATTATCAACAGACCTACCTCACTGCTCCCTGCATTATAAACAGACCTACCTCAATACTGGCTACATTATAAACAGACCTACCTCACTACTGGCTACAATATAAACAGACCTACCTCACTGCTCCCTGCATTATAAACAGACCTACCTCAATACTGGCTACATTATAAACAGACCTACCTCACTGCTGGCTACAATATAAACAGACCTACCTCACTGCTGGCTACATTATAAACAGACCTACCTCACTGATGGCTGCATTATCAACAGACCTACCTCACTGCTCCCTGCATTATAAACAGACCTACCTCAATACTGGCTACATTATAAACAGACCTACCTCACTGCTGGCTACATTATAAACAGACCTACCTCACTGCTCTCTGCATTATAAACAGACCTACCTCACTGCTGGCTACATTATAAACAGACCTACCTCACTGCTGGCTACATTATAAACAGACCTACCTCACTACAGGCTGCATTATAAACAGACCTACCTCACTACTGGCTGCATTATAAAGAGACCTACCTCACTGCTGGCTACAATATAAACAGACCTACCTCACTGCTGGCTACATTATAAACAGACCTACCTCACTACTGGCTGCATTATAAACAGACCTACCTCACTGCTGGCTGCATTATAAACAGACCTACCTCACTGCTGGCTACAATATAAACAGACCTACCTCACTACTGGCTGCATTATAAACAGACCTACCTCACTACTGGCTGCATTATAAAGAGACCTACCTCACTGCTGGCTACAATATAAACAGACCTACCTCACTGCTGGCTACATTATAAACAGACCTACCTCACTACTGGCTGCATTATAAAGAGACCTACCTCACTGCTGGCTACATTATAAACAGACCTACTTCACTGCTGGCTACAATATAAACAGACCTACCTCACTGATGGCTGCATTATAAACAGACCTACCTCACTGATGGCTGCATTATAAACAGACCTACCTCACTGTTCCCTGCATTATAAACAGGCCTACCTCACTACTGGCTGCATTATAAACAGACCTACCTCACTACTGGCTACATTATAAACAGGCCTACCTCACTACTGGCTGCATTATAAACATACCTACCTCACTACTGGCTACATTATAAACAGTCCTGCCTCACCACTGGCTGCATTACAAACAGGCCTACCTCACTGCTGGCCAAATTATAAACAGACCTACCTCACTACTGGCCACAACAGAAGAGTGCTTTTCACTTTTCTTCAGCCCTATGGACTTTAATTCCAATAGGTCCTGTAGTTCCTCCCAGCTTTCAGCCATTAAAGTTGTTTCAGAGGTTGTCGATATTTCTTCCAGCAATATTGATTAAGACTTTGGGTTCATCCAGTGCAGCCTTACGCCAGATGTACTCTGCGTAAACATTGAATAAATAAGGATGATAATATATAACCTTGTTGCACACGTATTCCGATCTTGAACCATTCTGTTGTCCCATGTTTGGTTCTAACAGTGGCTTCTTGGTCCACATACAGAATCTTCAGGAGGAGGATGAAGTGATCTGGTACTCGCATCTCTGTAAGAACATGCCACATTTTGGTTCAATTAACAGTCAAAAGCTTTAGAATACTCTATGAGGTAGAAGTAAATGCTTTTCTGGAACTCTCTTGCTTTCTTCATTATACATCAACATTTTGATCTCTTGTGCCTCTTCCTCAGTGGAACCCAGCTTGCACATCTGGTAGTTCCTGGTCCACATATTGTTGGAGTCAAGCTTGTAGCATCCTAATTATTACCTTGCTGACATGAATGAGTGCAATTGTTGGATAATTGGAGCACTCTTTGTCACTGTTTGAGCCGCAGTCAGCTCCAGGTCTTGTTTTTGCCGATTGTAGAGCTCCTCCATGTTTGGCTGCAAAGTATATAGCCCGTCTATTTTGCTCATCTGGTGATGTCCATGTGTAGAGTCATCTCTGTTGGAAAAGGGTGTTTTTTATGACCAGAGAACTATCTTCTACAGAATTCTACTAATCTCTGACCTGCTTCTTGTTGTACTTCAAGGCCAAACTTGCCAGTTATTCCAGGTGTCTTTTGGTTCCCTACTTTAGCATTCCAATCTCCTATGATAATAGTAACATCTTTTCTTGGTATTATCTATGGTAATATCTATGACGTGTTGAATATTCTAATAGAACTACTTACATACCTAAAATGATCCTCCAGCAATGGTTCACAACACCCTGGTCCTTACTCTTCTTCCCTGGACAAGTTGGCTATCCAACTTGATTGAAGAAAGTCCAGTCCTCTTCTATCTTTATTGCATCCCATGTCATCATCTTTTGGACCAAGAAAAGGCCCTCCAAAAAAAAAAAACCTGATGCACTATAAAAAAAAAAATAACTTTGTTAATGGAGCTCCCCCTAGGAGGAGCTGCATGCCAAAAATAGCAGTTGCCATGCTTGCTGTGGCTAAAATATATGTCAATCACATTTTAGCCAATCAGAATGGGTTACTTGGATGGTACCCTGCTCACTCTGTAATTTTCATATTTTGGACCAATCAGATAGCTCCAACTGAAAGATCACTCAGTCTGAGGAACCTGTAATTAGAATAGTAGTAGACTGTATAGACCCCTATGGGACTTACAACGTTAATAGGTGTCCCATGTGGTTAATACTTGTCCCAAAGGAGTCTTTATATGACATTTTTTATGTCTTTATTCTTTAACCCTTTCCTCACACTCTGATCATCTGCAAGGTATCCTTCTTCTGTCACAAGGTGACGAAGGATCTCTGCACTTTGTTGGAAGCTTTTCCCACACTCTGTACATGGAAAATGGTATCTAAATTATAACTGAAAAAAGACATATATCTACAAGCAGTGCCCAAAAGGTATTATTAAAATGTTGCTTCATTTGGTATACATTAAAAATATTTTTCATGTATAAAATAAACAAATGATTAATAACTTTATATAAATGTACTCTGACACAAAATGACATCTTATTTAACAAAGTTTATACATTAAATGGTCAGCTTGAAAAGCGTCTATTAATTTATTCAGTCCCCACTTAACAAATGTGTACAACTTTGTTTTGTGTTGAAGATACTATTATATGGCATACATTATTATTATAACAAGTTCTCCCCTTGTCTTTCTACTCTATAATGAGATGCCAAAAATGAAATAAACCTTGAAGTTGTCCTCTTTATCACTGGAATACTTTGTATTAGTAATAAGTTTTCTCACAGAGTAAATATTAATCCAGAAACCTTTTTCAAATGTATAGCTGAATATCAGATTTATTACCTCGTGACTCAACCTATTAGAAGCTGATTTTACTTCACTTCCAACAGCCAATGACACTGTGCAATACACTTCTCTATTTAATACTCTTAACTGATTTACGTTGTGAGACAAATTCATTCCGAAACGTTCTTCTTTATCATTAGGATAAACACATTCCCCAGTAGAAGGGATTCAGTGTACCGGAGCTGAGAGAGGACATTACTCTACATATGTATGCGTGGCTTTTGTTATCTAGCTATGAACCCAGCTCAATAGATTAATGCTGAAATGGAAGGGCACGAGACACCTTCATAAGGATAATACTTCCTATAGATGTAAGAAGCCCTCAAATTCACATACAAAGAAGTATATAGGAACTGTAGCCTGAATATATACAAAGCCCATAAAGAAATTGCCTCTCAAACACTGGAGGTTTAAGTGGTGGTATAAACACAATAGTCCACCACCCTCCTCCTAACCCTTTCCACTTACCATTATAAGTAGATTTCCAGCTCATTTTTAAGTCTCTCCATAAATTTAAACCAGTACAAGTAGTAGAAAAGAACTTCGGAGTGGAAAATGTTCAAAGACGCATGGAGACCTCAATCATCCAAAGAACTGACAAAACTGCAAAGGATGTTTTTATAACCTTTTTTAAATGTTTGTGTGTGCGCCGTTGTCCTAAATGTAAATAAAGTGTAAATAAGATATCATTCACAATTTCCCCTTTTCCCTCTTATATGGTCTTTATCATTAGGATACTTTATTACACTAATAAATGTAAATGTCCTCATTGAGTAAATGTTAATACAGAAATCTTTCAAATGTACAGCTGAACAACAAACGTATTTACCTTGTGACTCTACCTATCAGAATTATTAAATTTATTTATTCTCACAAACTTTCAACAGCAACTGATAACAGAATAAAATGCACTTCCTATATAGATATTCAAGAGTGATTTACCTCATGATCCAATACTGGAGCACTACATTTACCAACCTTTTTATATAAATGTATAATTTGATTTTTAATTCTATGGCCTTATTAAATAGATCACTACTGTTGGATATCTAATACTGTGTTTAAGTGGATCTTGGACTTATATATTGTAATTTGACTTAGAAGATCTTAGTGGCCCAATGTATCATTATCAGTAGCATTACAAGATCTACATGAAAGCACTATACATTTCTATATACCTAATGACCCAAGTTTCGGGGTCACTACATATATCACTAATAATAGTTGTCCTGTTGTAATCCAAATCTGCTATAAATTTACTCACTATTGTTTATAAGGCATAGCCATTCTCATTAATAGAATTACCTCATGACCCAAATATAGGTACATTACTCATGCTATTCCTGATAAGAACCTTGCTAATTATTTGATGTATTAAACTGATTTATCTCGTGACCCAATGTGGTTCACTACATTAACCAACTATACACAAAAAGCAAATTGTAATGATATAACTATGAGATCTAAACTGTAATACCTCGTGACCCATGCTTGCTTCAATACATTAACATTATATTCCTGATAAATGGATTATCTACACATTATTGGTATAGATACCTACATACCTCATGACCCAATATTACGGATTACTACAAATACCCCTAATATATATATTGTAAATTAAATACAGATGTAACTAGCTTTTACAATTTTAATTGTTGATACATATGATGTAATGGGGATGTAAAAGGTTACAGCCCTGTGTGAATTATTTAGTGTCTGCGAAAGTGGCTGTTTGCTCCAAAGTTTTTCCCACATACTGTACATGTAAAAGGTTTTTCTCCTGTGTGAACTCTGTGGTGTTTTCGAAGATCACTTTTTCCTGTAAAGCTTTTCTCACCCTCTGTGCATTTAAAAGGTTTCTCACATTTATGAACCCTGCGGTGTATTTGAAGTTCACTCTTTCCTCTTAAGCGTTTCCCACACTCTGTATATGTGAAATGTGTGCGACATCAGGTGAGGTTTCAGAGAGACATTCTGTTTGAAGTTTGCCCCACACTCTGTACATATGATGATTTATGAGATCTCCCCTTTGGCTATAGCTTTGCTCACACTCAGTACATGCAAATGGTTTCTCCCCTGTATGAACCCTGTTGTGTCTTTGAAGATCACCCTTTCTTATAAACCGTTTCCGACACTTCTAACATTTGTACAGTGTTTCCCCTGTGTGAATCTTGTAATGACATTGAAGTGGTTTAGACCGGGATGGAACTCAAAAATGTTCTGCAGGACACGTCCATAGCCATGCTCTCTTTTCTCTGGCAGCAACACGTAGACTAGCGGATAGGCAGATCTATTAATTAAAGCATGAATGGTAAATAACTGAGTAAATACTGTATGTGAAACTTTAAATGTACCTTCGATAAACCAGTGTAGATGTTGCTTTAAAAGGTAAAATTTTTCCATTGTTCCAAACATCAGAATGCGAGCATCATCGTCCATACCTGAATCCCAAGGAAGAAAGTAAGATCCTCTTGTAGATTGTTGCAGACTTTGTGGAAATACAATTTCTTTCACAAAGTTACGTTTGAGAAAGAAACACGATCTCCCTTTCGCCGTCGTTCAATCGTTCTCTGTGAGGCCTTATATGATGGCAACATACTCGCTGCCTCCAAAGACATTCCAAGAGAGCATTGCTGAATTATTTGCTATGGTCTTTTGACGGTTGCCCTTGCTCTTCGGCGCATCTCCGCTATGGTCTTCTGAACTTCGGTGCGTTCTGGATTTGGAGCATGGTTGTGTTTAGATATTATAGTCCTTGTGTCCTCTATCGTCACTTTGATTCGGCCCCTACAATCACGTTTACAGCATCTCCACGGTACACTGCCATCGCAATTTGATTTGTCTTTTCTATATCGATATCCATCGGTGATGATATGCTCTTTACCCATCTGCGACTCAGTCTTCTCTATTGATAAGAAACGTTTATTGTAATTTGAGCTCCTCTCTTTCTGTGGTCAATGCCTCTCTGACCGTCTCTCTCTCTGGTCCGTGGCTCTCTTTATCTATATCTCTCTCTGGTCATTGACTCTTTTTATCAATATCATTATCTCTCTCTGGTCAGTGCCTTTCGTTATCTCTCTCTGGACAGTGTCTCTCTATATCACTCTCTCTGGCCAGTGCCACTCTTTATCTCTCTCTCTCTATGGTCAGTGCCTCTCTTTATCTATCTCTCTCTCTCTGGTCATTGGCTCTCTTTACCTCTCTCTCTCTCTCTGGTCAGTGGCTCTCTTTATCTATATATATCTCTCTCTCTGGTCAGTGGCTCCCTTTATCTGTCGTTCTCTGGTCAGTGCCACTCTTTATCTCTCTCTCTCTGGTCAGTGGCTCTCTTTATCTATATATATCTCTCTCTCTGGTCAGTGGCTCTCTTTATCTATATATATCTCTCTCTCTGGTCAGTGGCTCCCTTTATCTGTCGTTCTCTGGTCAGTGCCACTCTTTAGCTATCTCTCTCTCTGGTCAGTGTCACTCTCTCTCTCTGGTCAGTGTCTCTCTCTCTCTCTGGTCAGTGTCTCTCTCTCTCTGGTCAGTGTCTCTCTCTCTCTCTCTGGTCAGTGTCACTCTCTCTCTCTGGTCAGTGTCACTCTCTCTCTGGTTACTGTCACTCTCTCTAGTGTCACTCTATCTATATCTCTCTCTCTTTCTGGTCAGTGCCACTATTTATCTATATATCTCTCTCTCTGGTCAGTGTCTCTCTTTATCTCTGGTCAGTGGCTCTCTTTATCTCTGGTCAGTGGCTGTCTTTATCTCTCTCTCTCTGGTCAGTGTCTCTCTCTTTCTCTGGTCAGTGTCTCTCTCTTTCTCTGGTCAGTGTCTCTCTCTCTTTCTCTGGTCAGTGTATCTCTCTCTTTCTCTGGTCAGTGTATCTCTCTCTTTCTCTGGTCAGTGTATCTCTCTGTCTCTGGTCAGTGTCTCTCTCTTTCTCTGGTCAGTGTCTCTCTTTCTCTGGTCAGTGTCTCTCTCTCTCTTTCTTTGGTCAGTGTCTCTCTCTCTTTCTTTGGTCAGTGTCTCTCTCTCTTTCTTTGGTCAGTGTCTCTCTCTCTTTCTCTGGTCAGTGTCTCTCTTTCTCTGGACAGTGTCTCTCTCTCTCTTTCTCTGGTCAGTCTCTCTTTCTATCTATATCTCTCTGGTCAGTGGCTCTCTTTATATTTCTGGTCAATGGCACTCTTTATCTATCTATCTATCTATCTATCTATCTATCTATCTATATCTCTCGGGTCAGTGGCTCTCTTTATATTTCTGGTCAATGGCACTCTTTATCTATCTATCTATATCTCTCTGGTCAGTGATTCTCTTTATATTTCTGGTCAGTGCCACTCTTTAACTGTCTCTTTCTCTCTGGTCAGTGCCACGCTTTATCTATTTCTCTCTCTGGTCAGTGCCACTCTTTATTTATCTCTCTGGTAAGGGTCTCTATCTCTCTCTGGTCAGTACCTCTCTCTCTGGTTAGTACCTCTCTCTCTGGTCAGTACTTCTCTCTCTGGTCAGTGCCCCTCTCTCTCTATGGTCAGTGTCACTCTCTCTCTCTGGTCAGTGTCTCTCTCTCTGGTCAGTGTCACTCTCTCTGGTCAGTGTCACTCTCTCTGGTCAGTGTCACTCTCTCTCTGGTCAGTGTCACTCTCTCTCTGGTCAGTGTCACTCTCTCTCTCTGGTCAGTGTCACTCTCTCTCTCTGGTCAGTGTCACTCTCTCTCTCTGGTCAGTGTCATTTTCTCTCTCTGGTCAGTGTCACTCTCTCTCTCTGGTCAGTGTCACTCTCTCACTCTCTGGTCAGTGTCACTCTCTCTCTCTCTGGTCAGTGTCACTCTCTCTCTCTCTGGTCAGTGTCACTCTCTCTCTCTGGTCAGTGTCTCTCTCACTCTCTCTCTGGTCAGTGTCTCTGTCTCTCTCTCTCTCTCTGGTCAGTGTCACTCTCTCTCTCTGGTCAGTGTCACTCTCTCTCTCTGGTCAGTGTCACTCTCTCTCTCTGGTCAGTGTCACTCTCTCTCTGGTTACTGTCACTCTCTCTAGTGTCACTCTATCTATATCTCTCTCTCTTTCTGGTCAGTGCCACTATTTATCTATATATCTCTCTCTCTGGCCAGTGTCTCTCTTTATCTCTGGTCAGTGTCTCTCTTTATCTCTGGTCAGTGGCTCTCTTTATCTCTGGTCAGTGGCTGTCTTTATCTCTCTCTCTCTGGTTAGTGTCTCTCTCTTTCTCTGGTTAGTGTCTCTCGCTTTCTCTGGTCAGTGTCTCTCTCTTTCTCTGGTCAGTGTATCTCTCTCTTTCTCTGGTCAGTGTCTCTCTCTTTCTCTGGTCAGTGTATCTCTCTTTCTCTGGTCAGTGTATCTCTCTCTTTCTCTGGTCAGTGTATATCTCTGTCTCTGGTCAGTGTCTCTCTCTTTCTCTGGTCAGTGTCTCTCTCTTTCTCTGGTCAGTGTCTCTCTTTTTTTCTTTGGTCAGTGTCTCTCTTTCTTTGGTCAGTGTCTCTCTCTCTTTCTTTGGTCAGTGTCTCTCTCTCTTTCTCTGGTCAGTCTCTCTCTCTTTCTATCTCTGGTCAGTACATCTCTTTATCCATCTCTCTCTCTTTCTTTATTACTCTTTACCTCTATCACTTTTTTTCTCTCTCTTTGGTCAGTGTCTCTCTAAACTTTCTTTCTCTCTCGGTCTGGTCAGTGGCTTTCTGTATTTCTCTCTCTCTCTCTGGTCAGTGCCACTCTTTATCTCTCTCTCTCTCTGGTCAGTGGCTCTCTTTATCTATATATATCTCTCTCTCTGGTCAGTGGCTCCCTTTATCTGTCGTTCTCTGGTCAGTGCCACTCTTTAGCTATCTCTCTCTCTGGTTAGTGCCACTCTTTAGCTATCTCTCTCTCTGGGCAGTGCTACTCTTTATCTCTCTCTCTTTCTCTGGTCAGTGGCTATCTTTATCTATCTTTCTTTCTCTGGTCAGTGGCTATCTTTATCTCTCTCTCTCTCTCTGGACAGTGCCACTATTTATCTATCTCTCTATGGACAGTGCCACTCTATATCTATCTCTCTCTGGTCAGTGGCTCTCTTTAGCTATCTCTCTCTCTCTGGTCAGTTCCACTCTTTTTCTATATCGCTCTCTGGTCGGTGGCTCTCTTTATCTATCTCTCTCTATCTCTGGGCAGTGCCACTATTTATCTATCTCTCTCTGGTCAATGGCTCTCTTTATATTTCTGGTCAGTGCCACTCTTTATCTATCTTTCTCTCTCTGCGCAGTGGCTTGATTTACCTCACTCTCTCTCTCTCTCTTTGGCCAGTGGCTCTCTTTATCTCTCTCTCTCTGGTCATCAGTTCCACTCTTTATGTATATCACTCTCTGGTTGGTGGCTCTCTTTATCTATCTCTCCCTCTCTGGTCAGTGCCACTCTTTATCTATATGTCTCTCTCTCTCTGGTCAGTGGCTCTCTTTATATCTCTGGTCAGTGCCACTCTTTAGCTTTCTCTCTCTCTCTCTGGGCAGTGCACTCTTTATCTATCTCTCTCTCTCTGGTCAGTGCCACTCTTTATCTATCTCTCTGGTCAGTGCCACTCTTTATCTATCTCTCTGGTCAGTGCCACTCTTTATCTATCTCTCTCTGGTCAGTGCCACTCTTTATCTATCTCTCTGGTCAGTGCCACTCTTTATCTATCTCTCTGGTCAGTGCCACTCTTTATCTATCTCTCTCTGGTCAGTGCCACTCTTTATCTATCTCTCTCTGGTCAGTGCCACTCTTTATCTATCTCTCTCTGGTCAGTGCCACTCTTTATCTATCTCTCTGGTCAGTGCCACTCTTTATCTATCTCTCTCTGGTCAGTGCCACTCTTTATCTATCTCTCTGGTCAGTGCCACTCTTTATCTATCTCTCTGGTCAGTGCCACTCTTTATCTATCTCTCTCTCTGGTCAGTGCCACTCTTTATCTATATCGCTCTGGTCAGTGCCACTCTTTATCTATCTCTCTGGTCAGTGCCACTCTTTATCTATCTCTCTCTCTCTCTGGTCAGTGCCACTCTTTATCTATATCGCTCTGGTCAGTGCCACTCTTTATCTATCTCTCTGGTCAGTGCCACTCTTTATCTATCTATCTCTCTCTGGTCAGTGCCACTCTTTATCTATCTATCTCTCTCTGGTCAGTGCCACTCTTTATCTATCTCTCTGGTCAGTGCCACTCTTTATCTATCTATCTCTCTCTGGTCAGTTCCACTCTTTATCTATATCGCTCTGGCTCTCTGGTCGGTGGCTCTCTTTATCTAGCTCTCTCTATGGTCAGTGGCTCTATTTATCTCTCCCTCTCTCTGATCAGCGGCTCTCTTTACCTCACTCTCTCTCTCTCTCTATCTTTCTCTCTGGTCAGTGCCACTCTTTATATTTCTGGTCAATGGCACTCTTTATCTATCTATCTATATCTCTCTGGTCAGTGGCTCTCTTTATATTTCTGGTCAATGGCACTCTTTATCTATCTATCTATATCTCTCTGGTCAGTGGCTCTCTTTATATTTCTGGTCAATGGCACTCTTTATCTATCTATCTATATCTCTCTGGTCAGTGGCTCTCTTTATATTTCTGGTCAGTGCCACTCTTTAACTGTCTCTTTCTCTCTGGTCAGTGCCACGCTTTATCTATTTCTCTCTCTGGTCAGTGCCACTCTTTATGCAAATGGTTTCTCCCCTGTATGAACCCTGTTGTGTCTTTGAAGATCACCCTTTCTTATAAACCGTTTCCGACACTTCTAACATTTGTACAGTGTTTCCCCTGTGTGAATCTTGTAATGACATTGAAGTGGTTTAGACCAGGATGGAACTCAAAAATGTTCTGCAGGACACGTCCATAGCCATGCTCTCTTTTCTCTGGCAGCAACACGTAGACTAGCGGATAGGCAGATCTATTAATTAAAGCATGAATGGTAAATAACTGAGTAAATACTGTATGTGAAACTTTAAATGTACCTTCGATAAACCAGTGTAGATGTTGCTTTAAAAGGTAAAATTTTTCCGTTGTTCCAAACATCAGAATGCGAGCATCATCGTCCATACCTGAATCCCAAGGAAGAAAGTAAGATCCTCTTGTAGATTGTTGCAGACTTTGTGGAAATACAATTTCTTTCACAAAGTTACGTTTGAGAAAGAAACACGATCTCCCTTTCGCCGTCGTTCAATCGTTCTCTGTGAGGCCTTATATGATGGCAACATACTCGCTGCCTCCAAAGACATTCCAAGAGAGCATTGCTGAATTATTTGCTATGGTCTTTTGACGGTTGCCCTTGCTCTTCGGCGCATCTCCGCTATGGTCTTCTGAACTTCGGTGCGTTCTGGATTTGGAGCATGGTTGTGTTTAGATATTATAGTCCTTGTGTCCTCTATGGTCACTTTGATCCGGCCTCTACAATCACGTTTACAGCATCTCCACGATACACTGCCATCGCAATTTGATTTGTCTTTTCTATATCGATATCCATCGGTGATGATATGCTCTTTACCCATCTGCGACTCAGTCTTCTCTATTGATAAGAAACGTTTATTGTAATTTGAGCTCCTCTCTTTCTGTGGTCAATGCCTCTCTGACCGTCTCTCTCTCTGGTCCGTGGCTCTCTTTATCTATATCTCTCTCTGGTCATTGACTCTTTTTATCAATATCTTTATCTCTCTCTGGTCAGTGCCTCTCGTTATCTCTCTCTCTGGACAGTGTCTCTCTATATCACTTTCTCTGGCCAGTGCCACTCTTTATCTCTCTCTCTATGGTCAGTGCCTCTCTTTATCTATCTCTCTCTCTCTCTGGTCAGTGGCTCTCTTTATCTGTCGTTCTCTGGTCAGTGCCACTCTTTAGCTATCTCTCTCTCTGGTCAGTGTCACTCTCTCTCTCTGGTCAGTGTCTCTCTCTCTCTCTGGTCAGTGTCTCTCTCTCTCTCTGGTCAGTGTCTCTCTCTCTCTCTGGTCAGTGTCTCTCTCTCTCTCTGGTCAGTGTCACTCTCTCTCTCTGGTCAGTGTCACTCTCTCTCTCTGGTCAGTGTCACTCTCTCTCTCTGGTCAGTGTCACTCTCTCTCTATGGTCAGTGTCACTATTTATCTATATATCTCTCTCTCTGGTCAGTGTCTCTCTTTATCTCTGGTCAGTGGCTCTTTTTATCTCTGGTCAGTGGCTGTCTTTATCTCTCTCTCTCTCTGGTTAGTGTCTCTCTCTTTCTCTGGTCAGTGTCTCTTTCTTTCTCTGGTCAGTGTCTCTCTCTTTCTCTGGTCAGTGTATCTCTCTCTTTCTCTGGTCAGTGTATCTCTCTCTTTCTCTGGTCAGTGTATCTCTCTCTTTCTCTGGTCAGTGTATCTTTCTCTTTCTCTGGTCAGTGTATCTCTCTTTCTCTGGTCAGTGTCTCTCTCTTTCTCTGGTCAGTGTCTCTCTCTTTCTCTGGTCAGTGTCTCTCTATTTCTCTGGTCAGTGTCTCTCTATTTCTCTGGTCAGTGTCTCTCTCTTTCTCTGGTCAGTGTCTCTCTCTCTTTCTTTGGTCAGTGTCTCTCTCTCTTTCTTTGGTCAGTGTCTCTCTCTCTTTCTCTGGTCAGTGTCTCTCTCTCTCTCTTTGGTCAGTGTCTCTCTCTCTTTCTCTGGTCAGTGTCTCTCTCTCTCTTTCTCTGGACAGTGTCTCTCTCTCTCTTTCTCTGGTCAGTCTCTCTCTCTTTCTATCTCTGGTCAGTACATCTCTTTATCCATCTCTCTCTCTTTCTTTATTACTCTTTACCTCTATCACTTTTTTTCTCTCTCTTTGGTCAGTGTCTCTCTAAACTTTCTTTCTCTCTCGGTCTGGTCAGTGGCTTTCTGTATTTCTCTCTCTCTCTCTGGTCAGTGCCACTCTTTATCTCTCTCTCTCTCTCTGGTCAGTGGCTCTCTTTATCTATATATATCTCTCTCTCTGGTCAGTGGCTCCCTTTATCTGTCGTTCTCTGGTCAGTGCCACTCTTTAGCTATCTCTCTCTCTGGTCAGTGCCACTCTTTAGCTATCTCTCTCTCTGGGCAGTGCTACTCTTTATCTCTCTCTCTTTCTCTGGTCAGTGGCTATCTTTATCTATCTTTCTTTCTCTGGTCAGTGGCTATCTTTATCTCTCTCTCTCTCTCTGGACAGTGCCACTCTATATCTATCTCTCTCTCTCTGGTCAGTGGCTCTCTTTAGCTATCTCTCTCTCTCTCTGGTCAGTTCCACTCTTTTTCTATATCGCTCTCTGGTCGGTGGCTCTCTTTATCTATCTCTCTCTATCTCTGGGCAGTGCCACTATTTATCTATCTCTCTCTGGTCAATGGCTCTCTTTATATTTCTGGTCAGTGCCACTCTTTATCTATGTTTCTCTCTCTGCGCAGTGGCTCGATTTACCTCACTCTCTCTCTCTCTCTTTGGCCAGTGGCTCTCTTTATCTCTCTCTCTCTCTGGTCAGTGCCACTCTTTATCGATCTCTCTCTGGTCATCAGTTCCACTCTTTATCTATATCGCTCTCTGGTCGGTGGCTCTCTTTATCAATCTATCTCTCTCTCTCTGGTCAGTGGCTTTTTTTTTATCGCTCTCTCTCTGGTCACTGCCACTCTTTATGTATATCACTCTCTGGTTGGTGGCTCTCTTTATCTATCTCTCCCTCTCTGGTCAGTGCCACTCTTTATCTATATGTCTCTCTCTCTGGTCAGTGGCTCTCTTTATATCTCTGGTCAGTGCCACTCTTTATCTATCTCTCTCTGGTCAGTGCCACTCTTTATCTATCTATCTGGTCAGTGCCACTCTTTATCTATCTCTCTGGTCAGTGCCACTCTTTATCTATCTCTCTGGTCAGTGCCACTCTTTATCTATCTCTCTCTGGTCAGTGCCACTCTTTATCTATCTCTCTCTGGTCAGTGCCACTCTTTATCTATCTCTCTGGTCAGTGCCACTCTTTATCTATCTCTCTCTGGTCAGTGCCACTCTTTATCTATCTCTCTCTGGTCAGTGCCACTCTTTATCTATCTCTCTGGTCAGTGCCACTCTTTAGCTATCTCTCTGGTCAGTGCCACTCTTTAGCTATCTCTCTGGTCAGTGCCACTCTTTATCTATCTCTCTGGTCAGTGCCACTCTTTATCTATATCGCTCTGGTCAGTGCCACTCTTTATCTATATCGCTCTGGTCAGTGCCACTCTTTATCTATCTCTCTGGTCAGTGCCACTCTTTATCTATCTATCTCTATCTGGTCAGTTCCACTCTTTTTCTATATCGCTCTCTGGTCGGTGGCTCTCTTTATCTATCTCTCTCTATCTCTGGGCAGTGCCACTATTTATCTATCTCTCTCTGGTCAATGGCTCTCTTTATATTTCTGGTCAGTGCCACTCTTTATCTATCTTTCTCTCTCTGCGCAGTGGCTCGATTTACCTCACTCTCTCTCTCTCTCTTTGGCCAGTGGCTCTCTTTATCTCTCTCTCTCTCTGGTCAGTGCCACTCTTTATCTATCTCTCTCTGGTCATCAGTTCCACTCTTTATCTATATCGCTCTCTGGTCGGTGGCTCTTTTTATCTATCTTTCTCTCTCTGCGCAGTGGCTCGATTTACCTCACTCTGTTTCTCTCTTTGGCCAGTGGCTCTCTTTATCTCTCTCTCTCTGGTCAGTGCCACTCTTTATCTATCTCTCTCTGGTCATCAGTTCCACTCTTTATCTATATCGCTCTCTGGTCGGTGGCTCTCTTTATCAATCTATCTCTCTCTCTCTGGTCAGTGGCTTTTTTTTTTATCTCTCTGTCTCTGGTCACTGCCACTCTTTATGTATATCACTCTCTGGTTGGTGGCTCTCTTTATCTATATGTCTCTCTCTCTGGTCAGTGGCTCTCTTTATATCTCTGGTCAGTGCCACTCTTTATCTATCTCTCTCTGGTCAGTGCCACTCTTTATCTATCTCTCTGGTCAGTGCCACTCTTTATCTATCTCTCTGGTCAGTGCCACTCTTTATCTATCTCTCTGGTCAGTGCCACTCTTTATCTATCTCTCTGGTCAGTGCCACTCTTTATCTATCTCTCTCTGGTCAGTGCCACTCTTTATCTATCTCTCTCTGGTCAGTGCCACTCTTTATCTATCTCTCTCTGGTCAGTGCCACTCTTTATCTATCTCTCTCTGGTCAGTGCCACTCTTTATCTATCTCTCTGGTCAGTGCCACTCTTTATCTATCTCTCTCTGGTCAGTGCCACTCTTTATCTATCTCTCTGGTCAGTGCCACTCTTTATCTATCTCTCTGGTCAGTGCCACTCTTTATCTATCTCTCTGGTCAGTGCCACTCTTTATCTATCTCTCTGGTCAGTGCCACTCTTTATCTATCTCTCTCTCTGGTCAGTGCCACTCTTTATCTATATCGCTCTGGTCAGTGCCACTCTTTATCTATCTCTCTGGTCAGTGCCACTCTTTATCTATCTCTCTCTCTCTCTGGTCAGTGCCACTCTTTATCTATATCGCTCTGGTCAGTGCCACTCTTTATCTATCTCTCTCTCTCTCTGGTCAGTGCCACTCTTTATCTATATCGCTCTGGTCAGTGCCACTCTTTATCTATCTCTCTGGTCAGTGCCACTCTTTATCTATCTATCTCTCTCTGGTTAGTTCCACTCTTTATCTATATCGCTCTGGCTCTCTGGTCGGTGGCTCTCTTTATCTAGCTCTCTCTATGGTCAGTGGCTCTATTTATCTCTCCCTCTCTCTGATCAGCGGCTCTCTTTACCTCACTCTCTCTCTCTCTCTATCTTTCTCTCTGGTCAGTGCCACTCTTTATCTATCTATCTATATCTCTCTGGTCAGTGGCTCTCTTTATATTTCTGGTCAATGGCACTCTTTATCTATCTATCTATATCTCTCTGGTCAGTGGCTCTCTTTATATTTCTGGTCAATGGCACTCTTTATCTATCTATCTATCTATATCTCTCTGGTCAGTGGCTCTCTTTATATTTCTGGTCAATGGCACTCTTTATCTATCTATCTATATCTCTCTGGTCAGTGGCTCTCTTTATATTTCTGGTCAATGGCACTCTTTATCTATCTATCTATATCTCTCTGGTCAGTGGCTCTCTTTATTTTTCTGGTCAATGGCACTCTTTATCTATCTATATCTCTCTGGTCAGTGGCTCTCTTTATATTTCTGGTCAGTGCCACTCTTTAACTGTCTCTTTCTCTCTGGTCAGTGCCACGCTTTATCTATTTCTCTCTCTGGTCAGTGCCACTCTTTATTTATCTCTCTGGTAAGGGTCTCTATCTCTCTCTGGTCAGTACCTCTCTCTCTGGTTAGTACCTCTCTCTCTGGTCAGTACTCCTCTCTCTGGTCAGTGTCCCTCTCTCTCTCTATGGTCAGTGTCACTCTCTCTCTCTGGTCAGTGTCACTCTCTCTCTCTGGTCAGTGTCTCTCTCTCTCTGGTCAGTGTCTCTCTCTCTCTGGTCAGTGTCACTCTCTCTCTCTGGTCAGTGTCACTCTCTCTCTCTGGTCAGTGTCACTCTCTCTCTCTGGTCAGTGTCACTCTCTCTCTCTGGTCAGTGTCAATCTCTCTCTCTGGTCAGTGTCACTCTCTCTCTCTGGTCAGTGTCACTCTCTCTCTCTGGTCAGTGTCTCTCTCTTTCTCTGGTCAGTGGCTCTCTCTTTCTCTGGTCAGTGTATCTCTCTCTTTCTCTGGTCAGTGTCTCTCTCTTTCTCTGGTCAGGGTATCTCTCTCTTTCTCTGGTCAGTGTATCTCTCTTTCTCTGGTCAGTGTATCTCTCTTTCTCTGGTCAGTGTCTCTCTCTTTCTCTGGTCAGTGTCTCTCTCTTTCTCTGGTCAGTGTCTCTCTCTTTCTCTGGTCAGTGTCTCTCTCTCTTTCTTTGGTCAGTGTCTCTCTCTCTTTCTTTGGTCAGTGTCTCTCTCTCTTTCTTTGGTCAGTGTCTCTCTCTCTTTCTCTGGTCAGTGTCTCTCTCTCTCTTTCTCTGGACAGTGTCTCTCTCTCTCTTTCTCTGGTCAGTCTCTCTCTCTTTCTATCTATATCTATCTTGTCAGTGGCTCTCTTTATATTTCTGGTCAATGGCACTCTTTATCTATCTGTCTATCTATCTATCTATCTATCTATCTATATCTCTCTGGTCAGTGGCTCTCTTTATATTTCTGGTCAATGGCACTCTTTATCTATCTATATCTCTCTGGTCAGTGGCTCTCTTTATATTTCTGGTCAATGGCACTCTTTATCTATCTATCTATATCTCTCTGGTCAGTGGCTCTCTTTATATTTCTGGTCAATGGCACTCTTTATCTATCTATCTATATCTCTCTGGTCAGTGGCTCTCTTTATATTTCTGGTCAGTGCCACTCTTTAACTGTCTCTTTCTCTCTGGTCAGTGCCACGCTTTATCTATTTCTCTCTCTGGTCAGTGCCACTCTTTATTTATCTCTCTGGTAAGGGTCTCTATCTCTCTCTGGTCAGTACCTCTCTCTCTGGTTAGTACCTCTCTCTCTGGTCAGTACTTCTCTCTCTGGTCAGTACTTCTCTCTCTGGTCAGTGCCCCTCTCTCTATCTCTCTATGGTCAGTGTCACTCTCTCTCTCTGGTCAGTGTCACTCTCTCTCTCTGGTCAGTGTCTCTCTCTCTCTCTGGTCAGTGTCTCTCTCTCTCTCTGGTCAGTGTCTCTCTCTCTCTCTGGTCAGTGTCTCTCTCTCTCTGGTCTGTGTCTCTCTCTCTCTCTGGTCAGTGTCACTCTCTCTCTCTGGTCAGTGTCACTCTCTCTCTCTGGTCAGTGTCACTCTCTCTCTCTGGTCAGTGTCATTTTCTCTCTCTGGTCAGTGTCTCTCTCTCTCTCTGGTCAGTGTCACACTCTCTCTCTGGTCAGTGTAACTCTCTCTCTCTGGTCAGTGTCACTCTCTCTCTGGTTACTGTCACTCTCTCTAGTGTCACTCTATCTATATCTCTCTCTCTTTCTGGTCAGTGCCACTATTTATCTATATATCTCTCTCTCTGGTCAGTGTCTCTTTTTTATCTCTGGTCAGTGGCTCTCTTTATCTCTGGTCAGTGGCTGTCTTTATCTCTCTCTCTCTGGTTAGTGTCTCTCTCTTTCTCTGGTCAGTGTCTCTCTCTTTCTCTGGTCAGTGTCTCTCTCTTTCTCTGGTCAGTGTATCTCTCTCTTTCTCTGGTCAGTGTCTCTCTCTTTCTCTGGTCAGGGTATCTCTCTCTTTCTCTGGTCAGTGTATCTCTCTTTCTCTGGTCAGTGTCTCTCTCTTTCTCTGGTCAGTGTCTCTCTCTTTCTCTGGTCAGTGTCTCTCTCTTTCTCTGGTCAGTGTCTCTCTCTCTTTCTTTGGTCAGTGTCTCTCTCTCTTTCTTTGGTCAGTGTCTCTCTCTCTTTCTTTGGTCAGTGTCTCTCTTTCTCTGGTCAGTGTCTCTCTCTCTTTCTCTGGACAGTGTCTCTCTCTCTTTCTCTGGACAGTGTCTCTCTCTCTCTTTCTCTGGTCAGTGTCTCTCTCTCTTTCTTTGGTCAGTGTCTCTCTCTTTCTTTGGTCAGTGTCTCTCTCTTTCTCTGGTCAGTGTCTCTCTCTCTTTCTTTGGTCAGTGTCTCTCTCTCTTTCTTTGGTCAGTGTCTCTCTCTCTTTCTCTGGTCAGTCTCTCTCTCTTTCTATCTCTGGTCAGTACATCTCTTTATCCATCTCTCTCTCTTTCTTTATTACTCTTTACCTCTATCACTTTTTTTCTCTCTCTTTGGTCAGTGTCTCTCTAAACTTTCTTTCTCTCTCGGTCTGGTCAGTGGCTTTCTGTATTTCTCTCTCTCTCTCTGGTCAGTGCCACTCTTTATCTCTCTCTCTCTCTGGTCAGTGGCTCTCTTTATCTATATATATCTCTCTCTCTGGTCAGTGGCTCCCTTTATCTGTCGTTCTCTGGTCAGTGCCACTCTTTAGCTATCTCTCTCTCTGGTCAGTGCCACTCTTTAGCTATCTCTCTCTCTGGGCAGTGCTACTCTTTATCTCTCTCTCTTTCTCTGGTCAGTGGCTATCTTTATCTATCTTTCTTTCTCTGGTCAGTGGCTATCTTTATCTCTCTCTCTCTCTCTGGACAGTGCCACTATTTATCTATCTCTCTATGGACAGTGCCACTCTATATCTATCTCTCTCTCTCTCTGGTCAGTGGCTCTCTTTAGCTATCTCTCTCTCTCTGGTCAGTTCCACTCTTTTTCTATATCGCTCTCTGGTCGGTGGCTCTCTTTATCTATCTCTCTCTATCTCTGGGCAGTGCCACTATTTATCTATCTCTCTCTGGTCAATGGCTCTCTTTATATTTCTGGTCAGTGCCACTCTTTATCCATCTTTCTCTCTCTGCGCAGTGGCTCGATTTACCTCACTCTCTCTCTCTCTCTCTCTTTGGCCAGTGGCTCTCTTTATCTCTCTCTCTCTCTGGTCAGTGCCACTCTTTATCTATTTCTCTCTGGTCATCAGTTCCACTCTTTATCTATATCGCTCTCTGGTCGGTGGCTCTCTTTATCAATCTATCTCTCTCTCTCTGGTCAGTGGCTTTTTTTTTTTATCTCTCTCTCTCTGGTCACTGCCACTCTTTATGTATATCACTCTCTGGTTGGTGGCTCTCTTTATCTATCTCTCCCTCTCTGGTCAGTGCCACTCTTTATCTATATGTCTCTCTCTCTGGTCAGTGGCTCTCTTTATATCTCTGGTCAGTGCCACTCTTTATCTATCTCTCTGGGCAGTGCACTCTTTATCTATCTCTCTGGTCAGTGCCACTCTTTATCTATCTCTCTGGTCAGTGCCACTCTTTATCTATCTCTCTGGTCAGTGCCACTCTTTATCTATCTCTCTGGTCAGTGCCACTCTTTATCTATCTCTCTGGTCAGTGCCACTCTTTATCTATCTCTCTCTCTCTCTGGTCAGTGCCACTCTTTATCTCTCTGGTCAGTGCCACTCTTTATCTCTCTGGTCAGTGCCACTCTTTATCTATCTCTCTCTGGTCAGTGCCACTCTTTATCTATCTCTCTCTGGTCAGTGCCACTCTTTATCTATCTCTCTCTGGTCAGTGCCACTCTTTATCTATATCGCTCTGGTCAGTGCCACTCTTTATCTATCTCTCTGGTCAGTGCCACTCTTTATCTATCTCTCTCTGGTCAGTGCCACTCTTTATCTATCTCTCTCTGGTCAGTGCCACTCTTTATCTATCTCTCTGGTCAGTGCCACTCTTTATCTATCTTTCTCTCTCTGCGCAGTGGCTCGATTTACCTCACTCTCTCTCTCTCTCTTTGGCCAGTGGCTCTCTTTATCTCTCTCTCTCTCTGTTCAGTGCCACTCTTTATCTATCTCTCTCTGGTCATCAGTTCCACTCTTTATCTATATCGCTCTCTGGTCAGTGGCTCTATTTATCTCTTCCTCTCTCTGATCAGCGGCTCTCTTTACCTCACTCTCTCTCTCTCTTTCTCTCTGGTCAGTGCCACTCTTTATCTATCTATCTATCTATCTATATCTCTCTGGTCAGTGGCTCTCTTTATATTTCTGGTCAATGGCACTCTTTATCTATCTATATCTCTCTGGTCAGTGGCTCTCTTTATATTTCTGGTCAATGGCACTCTTTATCTATCTATCTATATCTCTCTGGTCAGTGGCTCTCTTTATATTTCTGGTCAATGGCACTCTTTATCTATCTATCTATATCTCTCTGGTCAGTGGCTCTCTTTATATTTCTGGTCAATGGCACTCTTTATCTATCTATCTATGTCTCTCTGGTCAGTGGCTCTCTTTATATTTCTGGTCAATGGCACTCTTTATCTATCTATCTATATCTCTCTGGTCAGTGGCTCTCTTTATATTTCTGGTCAGTGCCACTCTTTAACTGTCTCTTTCTCTCTGGTCAGTGCCACGCTTTATCTATTTCTCTCTCTGGTCAGTGCCACTCTTTATTTATCTCTCTGGTAAGGGTCTCTATCTCTCTCTGGTCAGTACCTCTCTCTCTGGTTAGTACCTCTCTCTCTGGTCAGTACTCCTCTCTCTGGTCAGTGTCCCTCTCTCTCTCTATGGTCAGTGTCACTCTCTCTCTCTGGTCAGTGTCACTCTCTCTCTCTGGTCAGTGTCTCTCTCTCTCTGGTCAGTGTCTCTCTCTCTCTGGTCAGTGTCACTCTCTCTCTCTGGTCAGTGTCACTCTCTCTCTCTGGTCAGTGTCACTCTCTCTCTCTGGTCAGTGTCACTCTCTCTCTCTGGTCAGTGTCAATCTCTCTCTCTGGTCAGTGTCACTCTCTCTCTCTGGTCAGTGTCACTCTCTCTCTCTGGTCAGTGTCTCTCTCTTTCTCTGGTCAGTGGCTCTCTCTTTCTCTGGTCAGTGTATCTCTCTCTTTCTCTGGTCAGTGTCTCTCTCTTTCTCTGGTCAGGGTATCTCTCTCTTTCTCTGGTCAGTGTATCTCTCTTTCTCTGGTCAGTGTATCTCTCTTTCTCTGGTCAGTGTATCTCTCTTTCTCTGGTCAGTGTCTCTCTCTTTCTCTGGTCAGTGTCTCTCTCTTTCTCTGGTCAGTGTCTCTCTCTCTTTCTTTGGTCAGTGTCTCTCTCTCTTTCTTTGGTCAGTGTCTCTCTCTCTTTCTTTGGTCAGTGTCTCTCTCTCTTTCTCTGGTCAGTGTCTCTCTCTCTCTTTCTCTGGACAGTGTCTCTCTCTCTCTTTCTCTGGTCAGTCTCTCTCTCTTTCTATCTATATCTATCTTGTCAGTGGCTCTCTTTATATTTCTGGTCAATGGCACTCTTTATCTATCTGTCTATCTATCTATCTATCTATCTATCTATATCTCTCTGGTCAGTGGCTCTCTTTATATTTCTGGTCAATGGCACTCTTTATCTATCTATATCTCTCTGGTCAGTGGCTCTCTTTATATTTCTGGTCAATGGCACTCTTTATCTATCTATCTATATCTCTCTGGTCAGTGGCTCTCTTTATATTTCTGGTCAATGGCACTCTTTATCTATCTATCTATATCTCTCTGGTCAGTGGCTCTCTTTATATTTCTGGTCAGTGCCACTCTTTAACTGTCTCTTTCTCTCTGGTCAGTGCCACGCTTTATCTATTTCTCTCTCTGGTCAGTGCCACTCTTTATTTATCTCTCTGGTAAGGGTCTCTATCTCTCTCTGGTCAGTACCTCTCTCTCTGGTTAGTACCTCTCTCTCTGGTCAGTACTTCTCTCTCTGGTCAGTACTTCTCTCTCTGGTCAGTGCCCCTCTCTCTATCTCTCTATGGTCAGTGTCACTCTCTCTCTCTGGTCAGTGTCACTCTCTCTCTCTGGTCAGTGTCTCTCTCTCTCTCTGGTCAGTGTCTCTCTCTCTCTCTGGTCAGTGTCTCTCTCTCTCTCTGGTCAGTGTCTCTCTCTCTCTGGTCTGTGTCTCTCTCTCTCTCTGGTCAGTGTCACTCTCTCTCTCTGGTCAGTGTCACTCTCTCTCTCTGGTCAGTGTCACTCTCTCTCTCTGGTCAGTGTCATTTTCTCTCTCTGGTCAGTGTCTCTCTCTCTCTCTGGTCAGTGTCACACTCTCTCTCTGGTCAGTGTAACTCTCTCTCTCTGGTCAGTGTCACTCTCTCTCTGGTTACTGTCACTCTCTCTAGTGTCACTCTATCTATATCTCTCTCTCTTTCTGGTCAGTGCCACTATTTATCTATATATCTCTCTCTCTGGTCAGTGTCTCTTTTTTATCTCTGGTCAGTGGCTCTCTTTATCTCTGGTCAGTGGCTGTCTTTATCTCTCTCTCTCTGGTTAGTGTCTCTCTCTTTCTCTGGTCAGTGTCTCTCTCTTTCTCTGGTCAGTGTCTCTCTCTTTCTCTGGTCAGTGTATCTCTCTCTTTCTCTGGTCAGTGTCTCTCTCTTTCTCTGGTCAGGGTATCTCTCTCTTTCTCTGGTCAGTGTATCTCTCTTTCTCTGGTCAGTGTCTCTCTCTTTCTCTGGTCAGTGTCTCTCTCTTTCTCTGGTCAGTGTCTCTCTCTTTCTCTGGTCAGTGTCTCTCTCTCTTTCTTTGGTCAGTGTCTCTCTCTCTTTCTTTGGTCAGTGTCTCTCTCTCTTTCTTTGGTCAGTGTCTCTCTTTCTCTGGTCAGTGTCTCTCTCTCTTTCTCTGGACAGTGTCTCTCTCTCTTTCTCTGGACAGTGTCTCTCTCTCTCTTTCTCTGGTCAGTGTCTCTCTCTCTTTCTTTGGTCAGTGTCTCTCTCTTTCTTTGGTCAGTGTCTCTCTCTTTCTCTGGTCAGTGTCTCTCTCTCTTTCTTTGGTCAGTGTCTCTCTCTCTTTCTTTGGTCAGTGTCTCTCTCTCTTTCTCTGGTCAGTCTCTCTCTCTTTCTATCTCTGGTCAGTACATCTCTTTATCCATCTCTCTCTCTTTCTTTATTACTCTTTACCTCTATCACTTTTTTTCTCTCTCTTTGGTCAGTGTCTCTCTAAACTTTCTTTCTCTCTCGGTCTGGTCAGTGGCTTTCTGTATTTCTCTCTCTCTCTCTGGTCAGTGCCACTCTTTATCTCTCTCTCTCTCTGGTCAGTGGCTCTCTTTATCTATATATATCTCTCTCTCTGGTCAGTGGCTCCCTTTATCTGTCGTTCTCTGGTCAGTGCCACTCTTTAGCTATCTCTCTCTCTGGTCAGTGCCACTCTTTAGCTATCTCTCTCTCTGGGCAGTGCTACTCTTTATCTCTCTCTCTTTCTCTGGTCAGTGGCTATCTTTATCTATCTTTCTTTCTCTGGTCAGTGGCTATCTTTATCTCTCTCTCTCTCTCTGGACAGTGCCACTATTTATCTATCTCTCTATGGACAGTGCCACTCTATATCTATCTCTCTCTCTCTCTGGTCAGTGGCTCTCTTTAGCTATCTCTCTCTCTCTGGTCAGTTCCACTCTTTTTCTATATCGCTCTCTGGTCGGTGGCTCTCTTTATCTATCTCTCTCTATCTCTGGGCAGTGCCACTATTTATCTATCTCTCTCTGGTCAATGGCTCTCTTTATATTTCTGGTCAGTGCCACTCTTTATCCATCTTTCTCTCTCTGCGCAGTGGCTCGATTTACCTCACTCTCTCTCTCTCTCTCTCTTTGGCCAGTGGCTCTCTTTATCTCTCTCTCTCTCTGGTCAGTGCCACTCTTTATCTATTTCTCTCTGGTCATCAGTTCCACTCTTTATCTATATCGCTCTCTGGTCGGTGGCTCTCTTTATCAATCTATCTCTCTCTCTCTGGTCAGTGGCTTTTTTTTTTTATCTCTCTCTCTCTGGTCACTGCCACTCTTTATGTATATCACTCTCTGGTTGGTGGCTCTCTTTATCTATCTCTCCCTCTCTGGTCAGTGCCACTCTTTATCTATATGTCTCTCTCTCTGGTCAGTGGCTCTCTTTATATCTCTGGTCAGTGCCACTCTTTATCTATCTCTCTGGGCAGTGCACTCTTTATCTATCTCTCTGGTCAGTGCCACTCTTTATCTATCTCTCTGGTCAGTGCCACTCTTTATCTATCTCTCTGGTCAGTGCCACTCTTTATCTATCTCTCTGGTCAGTGCCACTCTTTATCTATCTCTCTGGTCAGTGCCACTCTTTATCTATCTCTCTCTCTCTCTGGTCAGTGCCACTCTTTATCTCTCTGGTCAGTGCCACTCTTTATCTCTCTGGTCAGTGCCACTCTTTATCTATCTCTCTCTGGTCAGTGCCACTCTTTATCTATCTCTCTCTGGTCAGTGCCACTCTTTATCTATCTCTCTCTGGTCAGTGCCACTCTTTATCTATATCGCTCTGGTCAGTGCCACTCTTTATCTATCTCTCTGGTCAGTGCCACTCTTTATCTATCTCTCTCTGGTCAGTGCCACTCTTTATCTATCTCTCTCTGGTCAGTGCCACTCTTTATCTATCTCTCTGGTCAGTGCCACTCTTTATCTATCTTTCTCTCTCTGCGCAGTGGCTCGATTTACCTCACTCTCTCTCTCTCTCTTTGGCCAGTGGCTCTCTTTATCTCTCTCTCTCTCTGTTCAGTGCCACTCTTTATCTATCTCTCTCTGGTCATCAGTTCCACTCTTTATCTATATCGCTCTCTGGTCAGTGGCTCTATTTATCTCTTCCTCTCTCTGATCAGCGGCTCTCTTTACCTCACTCTCTCTCTCTCTTTCTCTCTGGTCAGTGCCACTCTTTATCTATCTATCTATCTATCTATATCTCTCTGGTCAGTGGCTCTCTTTATATTTCTGGTCAATGGCACTCTTTATCTATCTATATCTCTCTGGTCAGTGGCTCTCTTTATATTTCTGGTCAATGGCACTCTTTATCTATCTATCTATATCTCTCTGGTCAGTGGCTCTCTTTATATTTCTGGTCAATGGCACTCTTTATCTATCTATCTATATCTCTCTGGTCAGTGGCTCTCTTTATATTTCTGGTCAATGGCACTCTTTATCTATCTATCTATGTCTCTCTGGTCAGTGGCTCTCTTTATATTTCTGGTCAATGGCACTCTTTATCTATCTATCTATATCTCTCTGGTCAGTGGCTCTCTTTATATTTCTGGTCAGTGCCACTCTTTAACTGTCTCTTTCTCTCTGGTCAGTGCCACGCTTTATCTATTTCTCTCTCTGGTCAGTGCCACTCTTTATTTATCTCTCTGGTAAGGGTCTCTATCTCTCTCTGGTCAGTACCTCTCTCTCTGGTTAGTACCTCTCTCTCTGGTCAGTACTCCTCTCTCTGGTCAGTGTCCCTCTCTCTCTCTCTATGGTCAGTGTCACTCTCTCTCTCTGGTCAGTGTCACTCTTTCTCTCTGGTCAGTGTCTTTCTCTCTCTCTGGTCAGTGTCTCTCTCTCTCTGGTCAGTGTCACTCTCTCTCTCTGGTCAGTGTCACTCTCTCTCTCTCTGGTCAGTGTCACTCTCTCTCGCTCTGGTCAGTGTCACTCTCTCTCTCTCTCTGGTCAGTGTCACTCTCTCTCTCTCTGGTCAGTGTCACTCTCTCTCTCTGGTCAGTGTCTCTCTCTCTCTCTGGTCAGTGTCTCTCTCTCTCTCTCTCTGGTCAGTGTCTCTCTCACTCTCTCTCTGGTCAGTGTCTCTGTCTCTCTCTCTCTCTCTGGTCAGTGTCACTCTCTCTCTCTCTGGTCAGTGTCACTCTCTCTCTCTCTGGTCAGTGTCACTCTCTCTCTCTCTGGTCAGTGTCACTCTCTCTCTCTGGTCAGTGTCACTCTCTCTCTCTGGTCAGTGTCACTCTCTCTCTCTGGTCAGTGTCACTCTCTCTCTCTGGTCAGTGTCACTCTCTCTCTGGTAACTGTCACTCTCTCTAGTGTCACTCTATCTATATCTCTCTCTCTTTCTGGTCAGTGCCACTATTTATCTATATATCTCTCTCTCTGGTCAGTGTCTCTCTTTATCTCTGGTCAGTGGCTCTCTTTATCTCTGGTCAGTGGCTCTCTTTATCTCTGGTCAGTGGCTGTCTTTATCTCTCTCTTTCTCTGGTCAGTGTATCTCTCTCTTTCTCTGGTCAGTGTATCTCTCTCTTTCTCTGGTCAGTGTATCTCTCTCTTTCTCTGGTCAGTGTATCTCTCTCTTTCTCTGGTCAGTGTCTCTCTCTTTCTCTGGTCAGTGTCTCTCTCTCTTTCTCTGGTCAGTGTCTCTCTCTCTTTCTCTGGTCAGTGTCTCTCTCTCTTTCTCTGGTCAGTGTCTCTCTCTCTTTCTCTGGTCAGTGTCTCTCTCTCTTTCTCTGGTCAGTGTCTCTCTCTCTTTCTCTGGTCAGTGTCTCTCTCTCTCTTTCTCTGGTCAGTGTCTCTCTCTTTCTCTGGTCAGTGTCTCTCTCTTTCTCTGGTCAGTGTCTCTCTCTTTCTCTGGTCAGTGTCTCTCTCTCTTTCTTTGGTCAGTGTCTCTCTCTCTTTCTCTGGTCAGTCTCTCTCTCTTTCTCTGGTCAGTCTCTCTCTCTCTCTTTCTCTGGTCAGTCTCTCTCTCTTTCTATCTCTGGTCAGTACATCTCTTTATCCATCTCTTTCTCTTTCTTTATTACTCTTTACCTCTATCACTTTCTTTCTCTCTCGGTCTGGTCAGTGCCTCGCTGCAATGGAACGTGTAGCGTGAGTGTATCATCAGTATTTTTCTCTTGTTAGTACCCCTCTCTCTCTGGTTAGTACCCCTCTCTCTCTGGTTAGTACCCCTCTCTCTCTGGTTAGTACCCCTCTCTCTCTGGTTAGTACCTCTCTCTCTCTGGTTAGTACCCCTCTCTCTCTGATTAGTACCCCTCTCTCTCTGGTTAGTACCCCTCTCTCTCTGGTTAGTACCTCTCTCTCTCTCTGGTTAGTACCCCTCTCTCTCTGGTTAGTACCCCCCTCTCTCTGGTTAGTACCCCCCTCTCTCTCTGGTTAGTACCCCTCTCTCTCTGGTTAGTACCTCTCTCTCTCTCTGGTTAGTACCCCTCTCTCTCTGGTTAGTACCCCTCTCTCTCTGGTTAGTACCCCTCTCTCTCTGGTTAGTACCTCTCTCTCTCTCTGGTTAGTACCCCTCTCTCTCTGGTTAGTACCCCTCTCTCTCTGGTTAGTACCCCTCCCTCTCTGGTTAGTACCTCTCTCTCTCTGGTTAGTACCCCTCTCTGTCTGGTTAGTACCCCTCCCTCTCTGGTTAGTACCTCTCTCTCTCTCTCTGGTTAGTACCTCTCTCTCTCTGGTTAGTACCTCTCTCTCTCTGGTTAGTACCTCTCTCTCTCTGGTTAGTACCTCTCTCTCTCTGGTTAGTACCTCTCTCTCTCTCTGGTTAGTACCTCTCTCTCTCTCTGGTTAGTACCTCTCTCTCTCTCTGGTTAGTACCCCTCTCTCTCTCTCTGGTTAGTACCTCTCTCTCTCTGGTTAGTACCTCTCTCTCTCTCTCACTGGTTAGTACCCCTCCCTCTCTCTCTGGTTAGTACCCCTCTCTCTCTGGTCAGTGTCTCTCTCTCTCTCTCTGGTTAGTACCTCTCTCTCTCCGGTTAGTACCCCTCTCTCTCTGGTTAGTACCTATCTCTCTCTGGTTAGTACCCCTCTCTCTCTGGTTAGTACCTCTCTCTCTGGTTAGTACCCCTCTCTCTCTGGTTAGTACCCCTCTCTCTCTGGTTAGTACCCCTCTCTCTCTGGTTAGTACCCCTCTCTCTCTCTGGTTAGTACCCCTCTCTCTCTCTGGTTAGTACCCCTCTCTCTCTCTGGTTAGTACCCCTCTCTCTCTCTGGTTAGTACCTCTCTCTCTCTCTCTGGTTAGTACCTCTCTCTCTCTGGTTAGTACCTCTCTCTCTCTGGTTAGTACCTCTCTCTCTCTGTTTAGTACCTCTCTCTCTCTCTGGTTAGTACCTCTCTCTCTGGTTAGTACCTCTCTCTCTCTCTGGTTAGTACCTCTCTCTCTCTCTGGTTAGTACCCCTCTCTCTCTCTCTGGTTAGTACCTCTCTCTCTCTGGTTAGTACCTCTCTCTCTCTGGTTAGTACCTCTCTCTCTCTCTCACTGGTTAGTACCCCTCCCTCTCTCTCTGGTTAGTACCCCTCTCTCTCTGGTCAGTGTCTCTCTCTCTCTCTCTGGTTAGTACCTCTCTCTCTCTCTCTGGTTAGTACCTCTCTCTCTCTGGTTAGTACCCCTCTCTCTCTGGTTAGTACCTATCTCTCTCTGGTTAGTACCTATCTCTCTCTGGTTAGTACCCCTCTCTCTCTGGTTAGTACCTCTCTCTCTGGTTAGTACCCCTCTCTCTCTGGTTAGTACCCCTCTCTCTCTGGTTAGTACCCCTCTCTCTCTGGTTAGTACCCCTCTCTCTCTGGTTAGTACCCCTCTCTCTCTGGTTAGTACCCCTCTCTCTCTCTGGTTAGTACCCCTCTCTCTCTCTGGTTAGTACCCCTCTCTCTCTCTGGTTAGTACCCCTCTCTCTCTCTGGTTAGTACCCCTCTCTCTCTCTCTGGTTAGTACCCCTCTCTCTCTCTCACTGGTTAGTACCCCTCCCTCTCTCTCTGGTTAGTACCCCTCTCTCTCTCTGGTCAGTGATTCTCTCTCTCTCTCTCTCTCTGATCAGTACCTCTCTTTCTCTATCTCTCTCTTTATTACTCTTTACCTTTATCACTCTTTATCTCTTCCTGTCTGATCAGTGCCTCCCTGCAATGGAACGTGTATTTTGGGTGTTTTCTGGAGAACGGGGGCTTACTATATTTGGTCAAACTGGTAGAAGCTGTTGGGGCCATTGTATTGTTTGTGTGAATAAACAAAATAACAGCACTATAAGTGACCACATCCAGCTGAGCTTAGCACAGGATCCAGGCTTTATGTTAAACATCTCTACACGCTCTTGTGATGCCTATAAATGGTTATATTGATGGGGATGTCTCGTCTACCTTCTCCACTTGTAGCGGATGAGAGACACATGGAGGGCACGGATTGCTGGGCTTTGCCACTGCTCGTCTCTCCTAGGGGCGGACAACACACCTCCAGTCACTTGTCTGAGGGGCCACAATAGCCATCTTATTGATGTTGTTGCCCATCTACAGTGGATATAAAAAGTCTAGACACCCCTGTTAAATCATTTCAGAACTTTTTCCACCTTTAATGTGACCTATAAACTGTACAACTCAATTGAAAAACAAACTGAAATCTTTTAGGTAGAGGGAAGAAAAAATATAAAAATAAAATAATGTGGTTGCATAAGTCTGCACACCCTCTTATAACTGGGGATGTAGCTGTGTTCAGAATTAAGCAATCACATTCCAAATCGTGTTAAATAGGAGTCAGCATACACCTGCCATCCTTTAAAGTGCCTCTGATTAACCCCAAATAAAGTTTAGCTGCTCTAGTTGGTCTTTCCTGAAATTTTCTTAGTTGCATCCCACAGCAAAAGCCATGGTCCACAGAGAGCTTCCAAAGCATCAGAGGGATCTCATTGTTAAAATGTATCAGTCAGGAGAAGGGTACAAAATAATTCCCAAGGCATTAGATATACCATGGAACACAGTGAAGACAGTCATCATCAAGTGGAGAAAATATGGCACAACAGTGACATTACCCAGAACAGGATCTCCCTCCAAAATTGATGAAAAGACGAGAAGAAAACTGGTCTTGGAGGCTACCAAGAGGCCTACAGCAACATTAAAGGAGCTGCAGGAATATCTGGCAAGTACTGGCTGTGTGGTACATGTGACAACAATCGTATTCTTCATATGTCTGGGCTATGGGGTAGAGTGGCAAGACGAAAGCCTTTTCTTACAAAGAAAAACATCCAAGCCAGGCTACATTTTGCAAAACACATCTGAAGTCTCCCAAAAGCATGTGGGAAAAGGTGTTATGGTCTGATGAAACCAAGGTTGAACTTTTTGGCCATAATTCCAAAAGATATGTTTGGCGCAAAAACAACACTGCACATCACCAAAAGAACACCATACCCACAGTGAAGCATGGTGGCGGCAGCATCATGCTTTGGAGCTGTTTTTCTTCAGCTGGAACTGGGGCCTTAGTTAAGATAGAGGGAATTATGAACAGTTCCAAATACCAGTCAATATTGGCACAGGACCTTCAGGCTTCTGCTAGAACGCTGAACATGAAGAGGAACTTCATCTTTCAGCATGACAATGACCCAAAGCATACATCCAAATCAACAAAGGAATGGCTTCACCAGAAGAAGATTAAAGTTCTGGAATGGCCCAGCCAGAGCCCAGACCTGAATCCGATTGTAAATCTGTGGGGTGATCTGAAGAGGGCTGTGCACAGGAGATGCCCTCGCAATCTGACAGATTAGGAGGGTTTTTGCAAAGATGAGTGGGCAAATCTTGCCAAGTCAAAATGTGCCATGCTGATAGACTCATCCCCAAAAAGACTGAGTGCTGTAATAAAAGCAAAAGGTGCTTCAACAAAGTATTAGTTTAAGGGTGTGCATACTTATGCAACCATATTATTTTATTTTTATATTTTTTCTTCCCTCTATCTAAAAGATTTCAGTTTGTTTTTCAATTGAGTTGTAGAATTTATAGGTCACATTAAAGGTGGAAAAAGTTCTGAAATGATTTATCTTTGTCTCATTTTTTTACAGCACAGAAACCTGACATTGTGTAGATGTTTTATATCCACTGTATCTCATTGTGCAAAGACGTTTTGATGAGGTCCATGTCACTTTAGTACCTTTTATATATGTAATAATTCTAGAAATAATATCTGAAAAAGACTGTGAGGTGAAAAGTCCCTAATACTGATAATATTGTCCCTAATACTGATAATATTGTCCCTAATAATGAAAGTCAGATAAACTATAATGTGAAGTACTTACCCCCTATAGGACAAGACTCGGCCTCACTCTTTATGATGGTCAGATGAAATTCAGAGTCTGGCTCTTCTTTACAAAAACTTTCAGGTCCAACTTCTGGGAAGTACATAGATAAATATTTAGTTATTTTTAAACTCTTAACGAAGGTCATAATTATGTAGTATTTAGTGATCAAGACCACAGGAAGGTTTGTACTTATTCTCTCTCTCTCTCTCTGGTCAGTCTCTCTCTCTCTGGTCAGTCTCACTCTCTCTCTCTGGTCAGTCTCACTCTCTCTCTCTGGTCAGTCTCTCTCTCTCTCTCTGGTCAGTCTCTCTCTCTCTGGTCAGTCTCACTCTCTCTCTCTGGTCAGTCTCACTCTCTCTCTCTGGTCAGTCTCACTCTCTCTGGTCAGTGTCTCTCTCTCTCTCTGGTCAGTCTCACTCTCTCTCTCTGGTCAGTCTCACTCTCTCTCTCTGGTCAGTCTCACTCTCTCTCTCTGGTCAGTCTCACTCTCTCTTTCTGGTCAGTGCCTCTCTCTCTCTCTCGTCAGTGTCTCTCTCTCTCTCTCGTCAGTGTCCCTCTCTCTCTCTCTGGTCAGTGCCTCTCTCTCTCTCTCTGGTCAGTGCCCCTCTCTCTCTCTCTGGTCAGTGCCCCTCTCTCTCTCTCTCTGCTCAGTACCTCTCTCTCTCTCTCTCTGCTCAGTACCTCTCTCTCTCTGGTCAGTACCTCTCTCTCTCTCTCTCTCTGCTCAGTACCTCTCTCTCTCTCTCTGCTCAGTACCCCTCTCTCTCTCTCTGCTCAGTACCCCTCTCTCTCTCTCTCTCTGGTCAGTGCACCTCTCTCTCTCTCTGGTCAGTGCCCCCCTCTCTCTCTCTGGTCAGTGCCCCTCTCTCTCTCTCTGGTCAGTGCCCCTCTCTCTCTCTCTGGTCAGTGCCCCTCTCTCTCTCTCTGGTCAGTGCCCCTCTCTCTGGTCAGTGCCCCTCTCTCTGGTCAGTGCCCCTCTCTCTCTCTCTGGTCAGTGCCCCTCTCTCTCTCTCTGGTCAGTGGCCCTCTCTCTCTCTCTCTGGTCGGTGCCTCTCTCTCTCTCTGGTCGGTGTCTCTCTCTCTCTCTGGTCGGTGTCTCTCTCTCTGGTCGGTGTCTCTCTCTCTCTTCAGTGTCTCTCTCTCTCTGGTCAGTGTCTCTCTCTCTCTGGTCAGTGTCTCTCTCTCTCTGGTCAGTGCCCATCTCTCTCTCTCTCTGGTCAGTCTCTCTCTCTCTGGTCAGTGTCCATCTCTCTCTCTCTCTGGTCAGTGTCTCCCTCTCTGGTCAGTGTCCATCTCTCTCTCTCTCTGGTCAGTGTCTCCCTCTCTGGTCATTCTCACTCTCTCTCTCTGGTCAGTGTCTCTCTCTCTCTGGTCAGTGTCTCTCTCTCTCTGGTCAGTGTCTCTCTCTCTCTGGTCAGTGCCCATCTCTCTCTCTCTCTGGTCAGTCTCTCTCTCTCTGGTCAGTCTCTCTCTCTCTGGTCAGTCTCACTCTCTCTCTCTGGTCAGTCTCACTCTCTCTCTCTGGTCAGTCTCACTCTCTCTCTCTGGTCAGTCTCACTCTCTCTTTCTGGTCAGTGCCTCTCTCTCTCTCTCGTCAGTGTCTCTCTCTCTCTCTCGTCAGTGTCTCTCTCTCGTCAGTGTCTCTCTATCTCTCTCTCTCTCGTCAGTGTCCCTCTCTCTCTCTCTGGTCAGTGCCCCTCTCTCTCTCTCTGGTCAGTGCCCCTCTCTCTCTCTCTGGTCAGTACCTCTCTCTCTCTCTCTGCTCAGTACCTCTCTCTCTCTGGTCAGTACCTCTCTCTCTCTCTCTCTCTGCTCAGTACCTCTCTCTCTCTCTCTGCTCAGTACCTCTCTCTCTCTCTCTGGTCAGTGCCCCTCTCTCTCTCTCTGGTCAGTGCCCCTCTCTCTCTCTCTGGTCAGTGCCCCTCTCTCTCTCTCTGGTCAGTGCCCCTCTCTCTCTCTCTGGTCAGTGGCCCTCTCTCTCTCTCTGGTCAGTGTCTCTCTCTCTCTGGTCAGTGCCCCTCTCTCTCTCTCTGGTCAGTGCCCCTCTCTCTGGTCAGTGCCCCTCTCTCTGGTCAGTGCCCCTCTCTCTGGTCAGTGCCCCTCTCTCTCTCTCTGGTCAGTGCCCCTCTCTCTCTCTCTGGTCGGTGCCTCTCTCTCTCTGGTCGGTGTCTCTCTCTCTCTCTGGTCGGTGTCTCTCTCTCTCTCTGGTCGGTCTCTCTCTCTCTCTCTGGTCGGTGCCTCTCTCTCTCTCTGGTCGGTGTCTCTCTCTCTCTCTGGTCGGTGTCTCTCTCTCTGGTCAGTGTCTCTCTCGTCAGTGTCTCTCTCTCTCGTCAGTGTCTCTCTCTCTCGTCAGTGTCTCTCTCTCTCTGGTCAGTGTCTCTCTCTCTCTGGTCAGTGTCTCTCTCTCTCTGGTCAGTGTCTCTCTCTCTCTGGTCAGTGCCCATCTCTCTCTCTCTCTGGTCAGTCTCTCTCTCTCTGGTCAGTGTCCATCTCTCTCTCTCTCTGGTCAGTGTCTCCCTCTCTGGTCATTCTCACTCTCTCTCTCTCTGGTCTGTGTCTCTCTCTCTCTGGTCTGTGTGTCTCACTCTCTGGTCTGTGTGTCTCTCTCTCTCTGGTCTGTGGGTCTCTCTCTCTGGTCTGTGTGTGTCTCTCTCTCTCTCTGGTCAGTGCCTCTCTCTCTGGTCAGTGCCTCTCTCTCTGGTCAGTGTCTCTCTCTCTGGTCAGTGTCTCTCTCTCTCTCTCTCTCTCTGGTCAGTGCCTCTCTCTCTCTCTGGTCAGTGTCCCTCTCTCTCTCTCTCTCTAGTCAGTGCCTCTCTTTCTCTGGTCAGTGTCTCTCTCTCTCTCTGGTCAGTGTCTCTCTCTCTCTCTGGTCAGTCTCTCTCTCTCTCTGGTCAGTCTCTCTCCCTCTGGTCAGTGCCCATCTCTCTCTCTCTCTGGTCAGTCTCTATCTCTCTGGTCAGTGTCCATCTCTCTCTCTCTCTGGTCAGTGTCTCCCTCTCTGGTCAGTCTCACTCTCTCTCTCTGGTCTGTGTCTCTCTCTCTCTCTGGTCTGTGTCTCTCTCTCTCTGGTCAGTCTCTCTCTCTCTGGTCAGTCTCTCTCTCTCTCTCTGGTCAGTCTCTCTCTCTCTCTGGTCAGTCTCTCTCTCTCTGGTCAGTGCCTCTCTCTCTGATCAGTGCCTCTCTCTCTGATCAGTGCCTCTCTCTCTCTCTCTCTGGTCAGTGTCTCTCTCTCTGGTCAGTGTCTCTCTCTCTGGTCGGTGTCTCTCTCTCTGGTCGGTGTCTCTCTCTCTGGTCGGTGTCTCTCTCTCTGGTCGGTGTCTCTCTCTCTGGTCGGTGTCTCTCTCTCTGGTCGGTGTCTCTCTCTCTGGTCGGTGTCTCTCTCTCTGGTCGGTGTCTCTCTCTCTGGTCGGTGTCTCTCTCTCTGGTCGGTGTCTCTCTCTCTGGTCGGTGTCTCTCTCTCTGGTCGGTGTCTCTCTCTCTGGTCGGTGTCTCTCTCTCTGGTCGGTGTCTCTCTCTCTGGTCAGTGTCTCTCTGTCTCTGGTCAGTGTCTCTCTGTCTCTGGTCAGTGTCTCTCTGTCTCTGGTCAGTGTCTCTCTCTCTCTCTCTCTGGTCAGTGTCTCTCTCTCTCTGGTCAGTGCCCCTCCCTCTCTCTGGTCAGTGTCTCTCTCTCTCTCTGGTCAGTGTCTCTCTCTCTCTGGTCAGTGTCTCTCTCTCTCTCTCTCTGGTCAGTGTCTCTCTCTCTCTGGTCAGTGCCCCTCCCTCTCTCTGGTCAGTGTCTCTCTCTCTCTCTCTATGGTCAGTGCCGCTCTCTCTCTCTCTATGGTCAGTGCCGCTCTCTCTCTCTCTGGTCAGTGTCTCTCTCTCTCTCTCTCTCTCTGGTCAGTCTCTATCTCTCTGGTCAGTGTCCATCTCTCTCTCTCTCTGGTCAGTGTCTCCCTCTCTGGTCAGTCTCACTCTCTCTCTCTGGTCTGTGTCTCTCTCTCTCTCTGGTCTGTGTCTCTCTCTCTCTGGTCAGTCTCTCTCTCTCTGGTCAGTCTCTCTCTCTCTCTCTGGTCAGTCTCTCTCTCTCTGGTCAGTGCCTCTCTCTCTGATCAGTGCCTCTCTCTCTGATCAGTGCCTCTCTCTCTCTCTCTCTGGTCGGTGTCTCTCTCTCTGGTCGGTGTCTCTCTCTCTGGTCGGTGTCTCTCTCTCTGGTCGGTGTCTCTCTCTCTGGTCAGTGTCTCTCTCTCTGGTCAGTGTCTCTCTCTCTGGTCAGTGTCTCTCTCTCTGGTCAGTGTCTCTCTCTCTGGTCAGTGTCTCTCTCTCTGGTCGGTGTCTCTCTCTCTGGTCGGTGTCTCTCTCTCTGGTCGGTGTCTCTCTCTCTGGTCGGTGTCTCTCTCTCTGGTCAGTGTCTCTCTGTCTCTGGTCAGTGTCTCTCTGTCTCTGGTCAGTGTCTCTCTGTCTCTGGTCAGTGTCTCTCTCTCTCTCTCTCTGGTCAGTGTCTCTCTCTCTGGTCAGTGCCCCTCCCTCTCTCTGGTCAGTGTCTCTCTCTCTCTGGTCAGTGTCTCTCTCTCTCTGGTCAGTGTCTCTCTCTCTCTGGTCAGTGTCTCTCTCTCTCTCTCTCTGGTCAGTGTCTCTCTCTCTCTGGTCAGTGCCCCTCCCTCTCTCTGGTCAGTGTCTCTCTCTCTCTCTCTCTCTATGGTCAGTGCCCCTCTCTCTCTCTCTATGGTCAGTGCCCCTCTCTCTCTGTATGGTCAGTGCCCCTCTCTCTCTCTCTATGGTCAGTGCCCCTCTCTCTCTCTCTGGTCAGTGCCCCTCTCTCTCTCTGGCCAGTGCCCCTATCTCTGGTTAGTGCCCCTCTCTCTCTCTGTATGGTCAGTGCCCCTCTCTCTCTCTCTATGGTCAGTGCCCCTCTCTCTCTCTGTATGGTTAGTGCCCCTCTCTCTCTCTGTATGGTCAGTGCCCCTCTCTCTCTGGTCAGTGCCCCTCTCTCTCTCTCTGGTCAGTGCCCCTCTCTCTCTCTCTGGTCAGTGCCCCCCTCTCTCTCTGGCCAGTGCCCCTATCTCTGGTTAGTGCCCCTCTCTCTCTATGGTCAGTGCCCCTCTTTCTCTGTCTCTGGTCAGTCTCTCTCTCTCTGGTCAGTCTCTCTCTCTCTCTCTGGTCAGTGTCTCTCTCTCTCTCTGGTCAATGTCTCTCTCTCTGGTCAGTGTCTCTCTCTCTGGTCAGTGTCTCTCTCTCTGGTCAGTGCCGCTCTCTCTCTCTCTATGGTCAGTGCCGCTCTCTCTCTCTCTATGGTCAGTGCCGCTCTCTCTCTCTCTGGTCAGTGTCTCTCTCTCTCTGTCTCTCTCTGGTCAGTCTCTCTCTCTGGTCAGTGTCTCTCTCTCTCTGGTCAGTCTCTCTCTCTCTCTCTCTGGTCAGTGCCCCTCTCTCTGTCTCTAGTCAGTGTCTCTCTCTCTCTGGTCAGTGTCTCTCCCTCTCTCTGGTCAGTGTCTCTCTCTCTCTCTCTCTCTCTGGTCAGTGTCTCTCTCTCTCTCTCAATAGTCAGTGCCCCTCTCTCTCTCTCTGGTCAGTGCCCCTCTCTATGGTCAGTGCCCCTCTCTCTCTCTCTGGTCAGTGCCCCTCTCTATGTTCAGTGTCTCTCTCTCTCTCTGTCTCTAGTCAGTGTCTCTCTCTCTCTAGTCAGTGCCCCTCTCTCTCTGGTCAGTGTCTCTCTCTCTCTCTCTGGTCAGTGTCTCTCTCTCTCTCTCTGGTCAGTGTCTCTCTCTCTCTCTCTGGTCAGTGTCTCTCTCTCTCAATGGTCAGTGCCCCTCTCTCTCTCTCTGGTCAGTGCCCCTCTCTCACTCTCTCTCTCTATGGTCAGTGCCCCTCTCTCTCTCTCTCTGGTCAGTGTCTCTCTCACTCTCTCTCTATGGTCAGTGCCCCTCTCTCTCTCTCTCTGGTCAGTGTCTCTCTCTCTCTATGGTCAGTGTCTCTCTCTCTCTGGTCAGTGTCTCTCTCTCTCTGGTCAGTGTCTCTCTCTCTCTCTCTCTCTGGTCAGTGCCCCTCTCTCTGTCTCTAGTCAGTGTCTCTCTCTCTCTGGTCAGTGTCTCTCCCTCTCTCTGGTCAGTGTCTCTCTCTCTCTCTCTGGTCAGTGTCTCTCTCTCTCTCTCTGGTCAGTGTCTCTCTCTCTCTCTCTGGTCAGTGTCTCTCTCTCTCTCTCTGGTCAGTGTCTCTCTCTCTCTCTCTCAATAGTCAGTGCCCCTCTCTCTCTCTCTGGTCAGTGCCCCTCTCTATGGTCAGTGCCCCTCTCTCTCTCTCTGGTCAGTGCCCCTCTCTATGGTCAGTGTCTCTCTCTCTCTCTGTCTCTAGTCAGTGTCTCTCTCTCTCTAGTCAGTGCCCCTCTCTCTCTGGTCAGTGTCTCTCTCTCTCTCTCTCTGGTCAGTGTCTCTCTCTCTCTCTCTGGTCAGTGTCTCTCTCTCTCTCTCTGGTCAGTGTCTCTCTCTCTCAATGGTCAGTGCCCCTCTCTCTCTCTCTGGTCAGTGCCCCTCTCTCACTCTCTCTCTCTATGGTCAGTGCCCCTCTCTCTCTCTCTCTGGTCAGTGTCTCTCTCACTCTCTCTCTATGGTCAGTGCCCCTCTCTCTCTCTCTCTGGTCAGTGTCTCTCTCTCTCTATGGTCAGTGTCTCTCTCTCTCTGGTCAGTGTCTCTCTCTCTCTGGTCAGTGTCTCTCTCTCTCTCTCTGGTCAGTGTCTCTCTCTCTCTGGTCAGTGTGTCTCTCTCTCTGTCTCTGGTCAGTCTCTCTCTGTCTCTAGTCAGTGTCTCTCTCTCTCTGGTCAGTGTCTCTCTCTCTCTCTCTGGTCAGTGTCTCTCTCTCTCTTTTCAGTGTCTCTCTCTCTCTGGTCAGTGTGTCTCTCTCTCTGTCTCTGGTCAGTGTCTCTCTCTCTCTGGTCAGTGTCTCTCTCTCTCTGGTCAGTGTCGCCCTCTCTCTGGTCAGTGTCTCTCTCTCTCTGTCTCTGGTCAGTCTCTCTCTCTCTGGTCAGTGTGTCTCTCTCTCTGTCTCTGGTCAGTGTCTCTCTCTCTCTGGTCAGTGTCTCTCTCTCTCTGGTCAGTGTCTCCCTCTCTCTGGTCAGTGTCTCTCTCTCTCTGTCTCTGGTCAGTCTCTCTCTCTCTGGTCAGTCTCTCTCTCTGGTCAGTGCCCCTCTCTCTCTCTGTCTCTGGTCAGTCTCTCTGTCTCTGGTCAGTCTCTCTCTCTCTCTCTGGTCAGTCTCTCTCTCTCTCTCTGGTCAGTCTCTCTCTCTCTCTCTCTCTGGTCAGTCTCTCTCTCTCTCTCTGGTCAGTGCCCCTCTCTCTCTGTCTCTGGTCAGTCTCTCTCTCTCTGGTCGGTGTCTCTCTCTCACTCTGGTCTGTGTCTCTCTCTCTCTCTCTGGTCAATGTCTCTCTCTCTGGTCAGTGTCTCTCTCTATGGTCAGTGCCGCTCTCTCTCTCTCTATGGTCAGTGCCGCTCTCTCACTCTCTCTGGTCAGTGTCTCTCTCACTCTCTCTGGTCAGTGTCTCTCTCACTCTCTCTGGTCAGTGTCTCTCTCTCTCTGTCTCTCTCTGGTCAGTCTCTCTCTCTGGTCAGTGTCTCTCTCTGGTCAGTCTCTCTCTCTGGTCAGTCTCTCTCTCTCTCTCTGGTCAGTGTCTCTCTCTCTCTCTCTGGTCAGTGCCCCTCTCTCTCTGTCTCTAGTCAGTGTCTCTCTCTCTCTGGTCAGTGTCTCTCCCTCTCTCTGGTCAGTGTCTCTCTCTCTCTCTCTCTGGTCAGTGTCTCTCTCTCTCTCTCTCTGGTTAGTGCCCCTCTCTCTCTCTATGGTCAGTGCCCCTCTCTCTCTCTCTAGTCAGTGCCCCTCTCTCTCTCTCTAGTCAGTGCCCCTCTCTCTCTGGTCAGTGTCTCTCTCTCTCTATGGTCAGTGTCTCTCTCTCTCTATGGTCAGTGTCTCTCTCTCTCTCAATGGTCAGTGCCCCTCTTTCTCTCTCTGGTCAGTGCCCCTCTCTCTCTCTCTCTCTATGGTCAGTGCCCCTCTCTCTCTCTCTCTCTATGGTCAGTGCCCCTCTCTCTCTCTCTATGGCCAGTGTCTCTCTCTCTCTGTCTCTAGTCAGTGTCTCTCTCTCTCTGGTCAGTGTCTCTCTCTCTCTCTCTGGTCAGTGTCTCTCTCTCTCTCTAGTCAGTGTCTCTCTCTCTCTGGTCAGTGTCTCTCTCTCTCTGGTCAGTGTCTCTCTCTCTCT
>JAPZIH010001135.1:0-50000 GCA_027410445.1 Discoglossus pictus
CTTCTTAAAAGTGAGGTGCATGTTATCCGCCGGTGCGTGGTTTATACGCCGAAAAATACTGTATAAATATTTATTTAGTGTGTACATCAGTGTATTTATCGTATGAGGAGGGGGAGCTTAGTGTATATATATATTATATTTGTGATCTGTTGTACATAAAAGCTGAAAGTAAAATGAAGGAGCCAGCGCTGTAGGAATGTTGTACTGCTGGCTCTTACATATCTTTCCCAAGAGGTATTAATGGTTCCCTATATCAAGTCATTACATTACATTACATACGTTTGCAGGAACGTGTCCTATTACATGGACCCCACCCACTAAAATACATTTATGTAAGATCTTCTCACTTAGTAACTGGAGACAGAGATCGGCCATTTATTATGTGTCTGCTATTTGTGCCTTTGACTCATTAGAGTCCTGGGGTCTGGTCATGTAACAAATCCCAGCGTGTGACCATCTCGCATATGTTTCTGTACAGACCATAAAGATGTGTAACAAATCCCAGCATGTGACCATCTCATGTTATTTGTACAGACCATAAAGACATGTAACAAATCCCAGCATGTGACCATCTCATGTGTTTCTGTACAGACCATAAAGGCGGTGTAACAAATCCCAGCGTTGTGACTGTCTCATATTTATTTGACCAGACCATAAAGACCCTGTAACAAATCCCAGCATGTGACCGTCCCATGTTTGTTTGTACAGGACCATCAAGAAGTGTAACAAATCCCAGCGTGTGACCGGCCCATGTTTATTTGTACAGACAGTGACAAAGTGACACCATCAGTTCTCTCAGAGTCTGACAGGAAGAAGAGAACAAATATGCGGAGTCCCCAGGAAATTAAAGAGGAGGAATTCTGTAAATATTAGTGAAGGTGAGTAATAGCTTATGGACAATTATCACTTTCTTCAGTCCTTATCTGGGGGTGTATTTATCCTTCATCTCTCACTAAGGAATTTTTACACACAGCGCAGCTTATGATAAATGTGATTTTTATACCCAATGACACAATATCTGATCTTCTGGTCCATACAAAGTAATAACACTTGGTTGTTTCTGTCTTTGTGGATCTTTCAACTAAAGGATTTTAAATAGATTTTAAGACACAAACACTAGATTAATAGTAATAATTCTAATGGTGAAAGTCTATAATATGTTTTTCTCTATCTATAGGACCTTTAGATGTGAAATCTCCAGTTGTCTTTAAGGCTGAACAAGAAGAGCTGAATATAAGAGATCAGCAGCAGGTGAAGGAGGAGGAGAGTCCTGGGAATATCAGGGAAGGTGAGGAATTATCACATCAATAAGAACATGAACTATACATCTTGTACATTACTCCGTCACCCTAACAATATGTTTATTTTATCTTAAAGAGATTTAAAAACAATATATACATTGCAATAGCTATTTATCTCTATTAGTAACATAATTCCTGAGATATACAGGCATTGTTTGTTCAGCTCAGTATATAATGTATGGCTCCCGAGAGCGTGATAAGTTTGGGGGGGGATCTAGAATTTAGTACTTGCCAATCATTTACTAATATCAGTCTATAACTTAATGGTCTAACACATCCACCAGCAAATGTACAGGATAAATGTATCAATAATATTGTTCATTGTATTAAATCAGTTTATTGTTTTTTTTATGACATAGATTCTCACATTAGTTATAAACTGATAATTATAATAAGTATAGACCTGTAAGGTCTCACCATGTTTGGAAGGCTTTTAGAAGGGGTTAATAAAGATTAATATACAAGAATATGTCCTACAGTTTTGGGCACCACTTCATAAAAAGGACATGTTAGAGCTGGAAAAACTACAGAGAATGGCAACAGAACTAATAAGGGGAATGGAGGGGCTAAGTTATGAAGAAAGGACTAACCAAATTAAACTTGTTTTCTCTAGAATAAAGGCATCTAAGAGGGGATATGATTACCTGTATATAAATACATCCAGGGTTAGTATAGGGATTTATCAAGTACTTTTTGTGCAAGAGGTTTTCAACTGCTGGAGGACATCCTTTGAGGTTAGAAGTAAAAAGATTCCACCTTAAAGAAAGAAAAGGGTTCTTCACAGTAAGGGTGGTTAATCTGTGGAATTCTCTAACCAAAGGAGGTGGTGACAGCGGATTCAATAGATACCTTTAAAAAAGGGTTAGATATATTTTTAAATAAAAAGGGCATTCTTGATAGTTATCATGTATAACTAGAGAAGGAGTATGGATCCAGGGAGGAGTCTGATCGCCTGTATCTGGTTTCAGGAAGGATTTTTTCCCCCTTATGAGACAATTGGCAAATGTTTCAATATTTTTTTTTCTGTTTGCCTTCCTCTGGATCAAGTAATAATTAGTAATTAACAATTATTACCAGGTAATAAATAATCCACATATTATAATAAACAAAAGAGATCTGAAAAGGTTGAACTTGATGGATCTGAACGTCTTTAATCAACCTCAATTACTATGTAACTATGTAACTTCCTGATAGAACACTTTGCATGCACAGGTAGTTTGTATCTGCACAGTGGAGAAAGTGTCAGTAACTATAGTCCGTGCTCTCAGCAGCACTAATGGGTAGATTGTCAGTTTACAGGAAACGCCCACCTCGGGAAGTAACAGGCAGCAGCAGGCAAAAAATGAAAGCCTACAGCAAGCAATAATTGCATGTATAAGTTGTAATATGTAAAGTTGTGTTTATACAGTATTTTTTTTTTATGTACCATTTTGCAGACCATCATATTTAGTTAAGCAAAAGGCCATAATTTACAATCATTGGTGTGCACCTGATCACACTGCACTCTATAGACATTCAGACATCTGTTGCCTCATTTTCATATGATTAGAGAACAATGTTGTATGTTCATAAAGAGTTTACATAACTGCCACTAAATTAATAGACTAAACGAAATAATTTTGAACCAATTTGACCTTTTATTAACTGCAAATTGGTCTCAGTACGCTATAAATAATAATTGTAATTAATAGATATAAATATATATACTAACTAATCGTTTCCATTAGAAGTATGTTAGAAGCTGTCACAATTTACTCCTGGTGCTTTTGTTTCCACAGATGGAGCTGAGATTTGGAATACCCTTGGAGAAGACCACACTTCTCAAACAGTAGAAAAATCATTTCCATGTTCCAAATGTGAGAAATGTTTCGGTCTTTCCTTATATCGTAAAGAACAGAAAATTACTCACACTAGAGAAAAAACATTTTCATGTACTGAATATGGGAAATGTTTCAGTCAGGTCTCAAATCTTAATAGCCAAAAGATGGCTCATAAAGGAAAAAAATATTTTCCATGTTCCGAATGTGGAAAATGTTTCAGTCAGCTCTCAGCTCTTAGTAACCATAAGAGGACTCATACAGGAGAAAAATGTTTTCCATGTTCTGAATGTGGTAAATGTTTCAATCAGTCTCTCATCTCTTAAAAAACATATTAGAACTCACACAGGAAGAGAAACCTTTTGCATGTTCTGATGTGGGAAATGCTTCAGTCAGCTTTCAGCTCTTAGTAGCCATAAGAGGACTATACAGGAGAAAAACCCTTTCCATGTCTAATATGTGGGAAATGTTTCAGTGAGCTCTCAGCTCTTAGTATCCATAAGAGGACTCATACAGGAGAAAAACCTTTTCCATGTTCTGAATGTGGGAAATGTTTCATTCAGGGTCGGCTCTCAACTCTTAGTAGCCATAAGAGGACTCATACAGGGTGAAAAACCTTTTTCATGTTCTGAATGTGGGAAATGTTTCAGTCAGCTCTCAGCTCTTAGTAGCCATAAGAGGACTCATACAGGAGAAAAGCCTTTTCCATGTTCTGAATGTGGGATATGTTTCAGTCATCTCTATCTCTTAATAAACATAAAATAACTCAATACAGGGAAGAAAAACCTTTTCCATGTTTGAATGCGGTAAATGTTTCAGTCAACTTCTCAGCTCTTAGTCGCCATAAGAGAACTCATACAGGAGAGAAACCTTTTGCATGTTCTGAATGTGGGAAATGTTTCAGTCTGGCCTTTAAATCTCAAGCAACATATGAGAACTCACACAGCCATTTGCATGTTCTGAAATTAACACAAGATAAAAAATGTGTTTGTCGAATTTGAAATGACACAAAAAACTTGCATAGGCTAAAGATCAGTTGTATGTATGAAATGTGGGGAATGTTTTAATATGAGTCCACCATTACACATCAACATGACATATTATGAAATTTTACTAAGCTCATATAAATGCAATTAATCAAAACATTTTAGCTGGCTCATAACAATCTGTGGATGTCTAAGTTGTAAAGCATGTTAATAAAAATTTTCAGAAGTGCTGTTGTTTTAGTAAGTTTTACTAGTGTATCAGCTTGTATATTACATTACATACTATGAAGCTGCACAATAATGTTATAGCATAAGTCTGCACACCCTCTTATACCTGGGGATGTAGCTGTGTTCAGAATTAAGCAGTCACATTCCAAATCGTGTTAAATAGGAGTCCAGCATACACCTGCCATCATTTAAAGTATTCCCGGATTACTCCCAAATAAAGCTCAGCTGCTCTAGTTGGTCTTTCCTGAAATTTTCTTAGTCAAATCCCACAGCAAAAGCCATGGTCCACAGAGAGCTTTCAAAGCATCAGAGGAATCTCATTGTTAAAAGGTATCAGTCAGGAGAAGGGTACAAAAGAATTTCCAAGGCATTAGGATATACCATGGAACACAGTGAAGACAGTCATCATCAAGTGGAGAAAAGATGGCACAACAGTGACATTACCAAGAACTGGAGCTCCCTCCAAAATTGATGAAAAGACGAGAAGAAAACTGGTCTGGAGGCTACCAAGAGGCAACATTAAAGGAGCTGCAGGAATATCTGGCAAGTACTGGCTGTGTGGTACATGTGACAACAATCTCCCGTATTCTTCATATGTCTGGGCTATGGGGTAGAGTGGCAAGACGAAAGCCTTTTCTTACGAAGAAAAACTTCCAAGCCAGGCTACATTTTGCAAAAACACATCCGAAGTCTCCCAAAAGCATGTGGGAAAAGGTGTTCTGGTCTGATGAAACCAAGGTTGAACTTTTTGGCCATAATTCCAAAAGATATGTTTGGGTGCAAAAACAATACTGCACATCACCAAGAGAACACCATACCCACAGTGAAGCATGGTGGTGGCAGCATCATGCTTGGAGCTGTTTTCTTCAGCTGGAACTGGGGCCTTAGTTCAGATAGGATGGAATTTTGAACAGTTTCAAATACCAGTCAATATTGGCACAAAACCTTCAGGCTTCTGCTAGAAAGCTGAACATGACACCGACCCAAAGCATACATCCAAATCAACAAAGGAATGGCTTCACCAGAAGAAGATTAAAGTTTTGGAATGGCCCAGCCAGAGCCCAGACCTGAATCCGATTGAAAATCTGTGGGGTGATCTGAAGAGGGCTGTGCACAGGAGATGCCCTCGCAATCTGACAGATTTGGAGTGTTTTTGCAAAGAAGAGTAGGGCAGATCTTGCCAAGTCGAAATGTGCCATGCTGATAGACTCATACCCAAAAAGACAGTGCTGTAATAAAATCAAAAGGTGCTTCAACAAAGTATTAGTTTAAGGGTGTGCATACTTATGCAACCATATTATTTTATTTTTATATTTTTTCTTCCCTCTACCTAAAAGATTTCAGTTTTGTTTTTCAATTGAGTTGTACAGTTTATAGGTCACATTAAAGGTGGAAAAAGTTCTGAAATGATTTATATTTGTCTAATTTTTTTACAGCACAGAAACCTGACATTTTAACAGGGTTGTGTAGACTTTTATATCCACTGTAAGAGAATAATAAAGGGAATGGATGCGCATTACCACTGTGTCCCTACAATAACTCTTGTGTGGCAGAGGTTAGGGACCCACCACTTACCCCTAGTGATGTCTAAGATAAGAAATACAATACCTAATGTTATAATCTACTCTTACTGCAATATGGACTAATTCCCATTGTCACAGTTTTATCTATAGAAGAAAATCTTCTTAGTGCTGATGAACTGGTTCAGCGTTTAGATAAGGAGACGCCATGCAGCTTTCTTCTCCACCCTCAGTGAGGTATCTGATGTCATCACCCAGGGACAGACAGTACAGGTCTGACACATACTGGTCTCTTGTGGAAGCGGATGATGCGAAACACATGTGTCCAGACCTGTACTATCTGAGAAAGTGAGGGAGAGATAGGGAGGGGAGAGACAGAGAGCACACAGCGTGCAGACGGTGCAGAGAGAGAGAGGGGACACAGAGAGAAAGAGGGCACACAGAGAGAGATAGAACAGACAATTGAACATAAATGATACCGTCATTTATGACGGGCAAGTTACTAGTTTGTAAAATAAAGGGCATTCAGGGTTATTCTGGATGTCATGCCCAGGGCCTTACTGGACTGTTTTAGACTACAGCTTGGGCCTGGACAGGGAATAAGTTATCCTGACACTCAGTCCCACCTGAATAAACAAACAGATACAGGGGGACTTGAGCAGATACAAAAATCTGAGTGTTTACAGCAAATGGTGAGAGGTAAAAAAATCATCACAATGAGATTAAAGGCCTTAGCTTGTCAGAGATACAGGGTATCACAGTAAGCATGGGGGCAGCCTATTATTTAGGGACGGGACTAGTAAATTGTATAAAATGTAACAATTAATAAAGGTATGTCAGTGGTATCTAATTAGATAGACAAGGTTGTAAGTGTCAATCTGTGCATTATCGTAATTCTAAGGGATTATATAGTGTTCCTGAGGCAATCTTCTGTACCAGATGGTAGTAAGAACTACACGATCCTGCTGGGGTAGGCTTGAACTAGGTTCTTGTCAAGCCTGATTGAAGAAGCAGGTCGTGACACTGGATAATTAGAGAGGAAATATTGATCCGTGGAGGAATCCGAATCGCCAGTATCTGGGGTCTGGAAGGAATTATTTTTTTCCCTTTTGAGACAATTGACAAAGTTTCACTTGGGTTTTTCTGTCTGTTTGCCTTCCCTCTGGATCAATTTACAATTAACATTTAATCTGCATATTGCAGATCAGGGCAGATCTTACAAGGTTGAACTTGATGGACTGAAAGTATTTTTTCAACCTCAATTTCTATGTAACTATGTTAACAGAGTAAAGTACACTCGTAAAACACTACAGCGTTATCACATGACACATGTAAATCGAACCTCTTGAAAATTACATCTGATTGGTCGCAATGTCCATAATATCCAAACCCTGAGTAACATGTCCCATAACTGATTAAAAAAATCTCTATCACATTGATTTCCGATCTCTCTGAAGGTTACTCAGAAGTCATTCAGAGTGACCAAAATTACAAATAAAAACCTAAGGGTACGTTGAATACTCTGTAAAGGCAGAAAAATGCCTCTGAGAAGTCTGGATGTTTCCAATCTTTCGCTATGAAGGAACTAACAACTTGTGTCAAATTTGAGGCTTTATTGCTCAAATCTGACACAATTAGGGGGTTAATACCACTGCCTTCCATGAGCCAGTTTATGCCGGGATCTCTGATCACTACCCCAATGAGGACTGGGTATCGCAGGGGATTCCCAATCTAAAGTATAGCCATGGGCATCCTTATGTACCTTAATGGCACCAAATGATAACTCCTATAGCATGGTGGTACCTATAGGACCTTATGATATTGTAAACTATAACCATGGACCTCATGGCACCTAATATTAACCCCTATACCCTGGTGGTCCTTATGGACCCCATGGTTCCTAATATTCATTTATAAACAATGGAGTTCCTAAGGACTTTGGTGGTATATTATACTATAACTATGAGGAGTAAAATGGAACCCCGTTGCACCTAAAAGGAACCCTATCCCAATGGGGGTCCTCAAGGACTCCCATAGCATCCTATCTATCACCAGAAGCTTCATATATCAAATGTAATATTTGAATTTCTCCTGCCATATTGCTGATTGGTTAAATGTCTAATAAATCAGAGTGCACAAATCAGTAGGGACCACCATAGATATTAGATGTCATAGGGCACCACAGAGACTGCTATGATTATAGTTTTGAAATATCCATGGAGATCCATAGAGGACCGCTATGTTAATAGGAGTCAATATTAGGTGCAATGGGAGTCCATAGGGTCAACCATGATTATAGTTTAGAATCCATGTGAGAGCCACATAGTAACAATGGTGCCATGGTTATAAACATACTATTTAATGGGGGTCTTCTAGGTACCAAATGGTATAGGGGTTAATAATAGGTGTCTTGTGTGACCCTATGGTTATTATTAAGTGAAAGAAATCCAGAGTTTAGCTGGCTAACAGGGGTAGGCAGGATAGATCGATAGATAGATAGATAGATAGATAGATAGATAGATAGAGTAGATAGATAGATGCTTGTGAAGGCTGGTAAATAAAGGAATATAGAATAAAGAATATAGAATATATACATATTTATTTTTTGCGTCGTTCAGTCATTTCTGACTCTCCGTGAACTTATGGACTGTAACACACCAGAACATCGTCCATGATCATGCTGATCCTCTTGGTATTCATGGCAAGATACTGGACTGGGTTGACAGTTCCTTCTTCAGTTGGCCCCACAGCATATAGATCCTGTTATTCCTTGTGGTCTCCCATCCCATTACTGACCAGCCCCACCCTGCTCGGCTTCAGGGAGGTATGACCTCTTGGTTTTCTGACTGAGAATCGAACCCAGGTCGACAGAAGTGAAGCACCTAGATCTGGCCCCACCAGAAAACCCATATATATTGTAATAGAGTCAAGCAAGGAGTGTATATACGCCTGACATTGAGCAGAGCTATATATCCAGGCGTGATGAAGCAAGGGGTTAATTGGGAACTGCAGCTCAATCAAGCCAGTGCACATGATTCCTCGTCAGGATTGATTTAAAAGACCATACAGACAGTACCGAGGGGTGTGGCTTTGGAGTCAGAGAAAAGATTGTTTGTCTGCAAGCAAGGTCAGTCTGGGGTGCAAAGCAACATTGGTTTCAAGAGCAGAGCGTCCTGAAGGAGCAAAAGAAGGACTACAAGGAGAGTCAGTGCTGCTGAGAGAAAGCAGTTTTCCTGTTTAGAGACTCTGGCATTAACCCCAGGGAGAAGACAGCAGTATAACTGCAAGTGTGGACAGAGTTTTCAAAAAGACTATTTAAGGTCCCTGGAGGTTTAGAGCATTTGGATGAGACGGTCGGGCCGAATGCATCCCCTTTGTCCACAGATGAAGATATTGAAAATAAACTGTGTATTATTTGGTGCAAATATTGGACTTTTATAAAATAGTTTAAAGAGAATACCTTGAATTCTGGCTGTTTAATTTATAAGGTAACAGGCTAATCAACTACTGTACTTTTATGGTTTTTTTTATGTTTTGGGATACCTTTAAGATGTTTAATTACAGCATATGTCTTCAGATTCCAAGTTTTTGGTCTGTAGTAGTAATAATAAATATACATTCATATCACATAAACTTACTCAAAAAGATTCATTATTAGTTTAATTTTCAAAGATATTTTCTTTCTAAAAAAACACAAAAATTAAAGAGACGAAAAAATATTTTTTACATAAATTACATTCTATCTTTACATGCAATACAAATAACACACATACCAACAAGGTAACTTAACATATAGTCATCCATGTGTATGTTCTGCATAAATATTCAGGAATCCCACCTTAACATATACATAGCAACACGATAAAAATGCATTTACATGTCTCTATTTATCTCTAATCAAACCTCACAAACTTACAGAAATATAACAACAAGGCATGAAAAGAATATACAATTATATACTAAAACTAACTCAGTTTAAAGATTCTCAATGGAAAATACAACTAGTGTAACATATTGTTGTTGTTTAGTTAAATCACTGACAATGGTCTCATAAGGAACTAAAAAAACACAGTCCTTCCTGACCCCAACATTCTGGAATTACAATAACCCGCCTTTCTATAGATATCCAACATAACCTGTACGCCTGTTATATCCAAAAATATAACCAACCCCTATTTATAGTTATCTATTGAATTTGATGTCATGACCACACAGGTATGGTAATTGTAGGAATTAATATAAAATATTATGAGAATCTAATGACTGACACAAAATGATAACAATGTCATCAAAAAGTCACCAAAAGGTCACCTTATAGGCATGGGTTGTAGGAGCCAAAGAAAATCGGGGGGGGAGGGGGGGGGGAGGGGGGGTACCGCTTATAAGTATATAAAAAATGCCACACAATTGCCTTCTCTACACATAAACACACACATTGAAAAATTATGCGGAGGACACATTAGTTCCTACACCCATGCCTATAGGCATAGTCACTTATCACATGTCATCGGAGTTACGCAAAAAAAAAATCCTCATTGTATTACAGTAAACTTTTGGCCCAGCGTTTCTTGGTCCTACATGTCCATAAATGTTTTGCCTTCTGTGAGGGAATGAAAAAAGTCCATTGAAACAGAGAGCTAATATTTTTAGAAATTTCTGTTGTAAAACCAAGTTCTGGTACAAATTAATTATAAGAAAGAAGACAATCTACAGGACTTATTCAAATAGCCCCCATACTCAATCTTTGGCTTTAGTGATGATTTTACTTCTTTATTTTTTAAGCTATAAATTATTGGGTTTAACATGGGACTACAGCTGTGTTTAAGAGAGATAAGTTTCTATTGGATTCTTTGTTTTGCTTTAAGGATGGCCTAACATATTGACAGAAGAGAGTAACATAGAAGAGAACGACAACTGTGAGGTGTGAGGAGCACGTGTAGAAGGGCTTTACGTCATCCCAGTATTGGATTTTGATTCTCAGGATGGTGAGAATAATAATACATAAGGGGATGATGGTCAAAATAAATGGACAAGAACACAAAATGTAGTATTAATAAAAAGTAAAAGATCCAAGACATGAGTGTCACTGCAAGTAAGTTGTACAAGAGGCCCAATGTCACAGAAGAAGTGGTTAACTTACCTCGATAGGTAACATCAAAACCAGATAATATAATACTGTGAGGTAGAAAAGCTATAAAACCCCAAATCCAACATCCAGAGGCCAATAGGAGCACACCATTCTCCAATTCATGACAATGTTTATAATTCAAGGGCTTATAAATGGCCACATATCGATCATAGCTCATGGTCATCAGTATAAACGCTTCAGAAACTGTGCATGTTGTAAAAAAGTAAAACTGTGTAATACAACAAAAAGGAGAAATGGTTTTATCCTCTACTAAAAAGCTAGTAAATATGGTGATGCAGGTTGTTGGTAGAAGAGGACATGGGTCTACCAATGCAAAGTTCCCCAGGAAAGGAAGTACATGGGAGTGTGCAGGTGATGATCCAAGGAGATGAGTAGAAAAATGGTCATGTTACCAAAAATAGTGATGAGATAAATGAGCAGAACAAGGAGGAAGATTGTGGCTTGAAGCTCAGGAACATCAGATATTCCTAGAAGTATGAAAATAGGTAACCCTGCTATGGTTTGGTATGATCCATGATTATTCCCCAAATTATATGTACTGTTTAGTGCTGTTAATTAATAATTTTTGTTTTAGTGCACAGACTTTTCCAAAGCACTAAGGTTACAATAAACATGTAGATCAAATCTGAACAGATAATATAACTGATATTAATAGGACAGCACATTTGCATATATACACATAATTAAATGGATTGTTGAAGTTGCAAACTAGAAAATCCAAAGTGAATTATTAAATTATAAGGAGTTCTTCAACTGAAGATCTCACAATACAAGTTCTAACATATAGTGTGAGATGGACCCTTTAAATGTGAGACACTATGAATGTCATCAGGCCAGATAACAAATTAAAGTCCTGTGTTCTGTGGCAAAGGCAATGTTGGTTTGATATCAACTTTACCAATCTGTATCATTTAGGTAATTTAAAAGTTACTATAGTATTCCAGACTTGATGAAAGCAGAGGCAATAGAGATCTTCTTTGGCTTCAAAATTGTTTATCTGTATGTTTTTTTAGCAGGTAATATGTTGATTTTTTATCATGGCTGACTCCAGAATGTTGTAAAGTGAGAATAACTCCAAGATAAGGTTTCCATTCAGAGTTTCAAACTACATGTCAGTGGTCTACTGGTGTTTCCTGAAGGGAGATATTGATATCCGAACATAGTACCTTTGCTTATGTGACACATATTCATACTTGGTGATCTTCTAGGTTTCTTTTGGTGGTATACACGGAAATCATCCACACCTGGGAGGAAAGGGAGAGGTTTATATCACCCTAATTGGAGACTAAACAAGATATTCTAATTTTGAGGCTTTCCTTCCCAATTATGACACACTAAGAATACTAAAGCACCCAACTAATTCTAAATTACACCTTGCTAATATAGAGCCCCGGGGATTATTGGCCTAATCCAGTTGACAAAGCAAATACATTTACAAACCCCCTTCAACATTATTTATTTCTTAGCAATTCATTATGTACCCCACTGACATTTTTTAACATGTATTAAGTTTGAAATTGGTCATATAATGTGACATATTTAAACTATAAATATTCATATACAATGGTAATCGATTTGTTGTCAGTATGTGTTTCCTAAAACCTGTAGCATATGATAAAACACTTGCTGCATTTGTTGGCAAAGTCAATACAATGAAAGCTGTCAGCACTCTGGGGATTTCAGAAGAATCCTACTTATTTATTAGGATCACTGAGCCCAGGTGAATGACTACAATGAATATCATAGAGTTACTCACCTGGATTTAATCAAAGAGAAACCAAACATGTATGTAGAAACATACTACAATACTGAATTGTTGGTGGCACTCACAAGACAAACGACCACTGCTCTAAGTGTACATATAAGAATTTTTGTTGTTGTTCAGTTTGTGTCTGACCCTCAGTGACCCAACGGACTCCAGGCACACCAGGCACATCTGTCAGCTATTGCCCCTCTGAGTTCCATCAAGCTCATGTTCATTGCTTCAATTACCTTATTTATCCATATCTTCCTCTGTCATCCCCTTCTTCGTGTTCATTCAATCTTTCCCAGCATCTGAGTTTTCTTAGGGAATTCTGTCTTTTTCATGATATGACCAAAATATGTAAGTTTCAGCCTATTGAATTCCTGAAGTACTGATTTATTTGATCTTCTAATCAGTTTTCTCCAACACCACAATTCAAAGGCATCAATTCTATGGTGCTCAGCCTTCGCATCCATACTTTACTATGCCAATACCATAGTTATAACAATGCAGGACCTTTATCTTTAAGAATTATCCATCAAAAAATAAAGAGGCAGGCGCAGAGAATCTGTTTCGAACTTAAAAGTAACAAGACCATGCACAAATATACTGTGGATGGAGGAAACTGATCAGAAGTAGTCCTCAATGTGAGTAGAATTAAAATAAGAAACCCATCTAACCCTAAAGTTGTAGAAAAATGCTTAGTCCTCACATATTAATTATATCTGGTCAGAATATCAGAATAATTAATAAAGAGAAGGGCTTCTTGTATAATTGAATTCCTAAATGGAACTAACAGTAATAGATTATATTGTATAGTATTAGTAATCGTATAGGTCATCATTATTGATTGAAAGCTTATCTTGTAAACATAATGTAATTGTATCAGGAGGCTGTTTGTTAAAATCTGAATTTATGAGAGATGTAGTTCACAGATCATATATGTATATGTACATGTATATTGTTGGTGTGTACTGTATGTGGTTCATGTACAGTATCAGGTAGCACTGCTTGGAGATTAACACAATGTAATGTTCTTTTTTCAGAGCCATGCTGTGTATTGGGAGGGGCTGTTTGAGTGGGACGTCTCCTTCAGTGATGTGCATTGTTAGGAAACGTTTTAACAGAATGAAAGAAGTCTCTGATTCTGGCTTACCTCTTTTTCACTCCAATGTGGGAGACTGTGACTAAGGGTCACTATAAGGCTTCCATCCTATCAATGTGTGGTGGTGATGGTCTTGTTGGTGGGGTTGGAGGCTCAGCAGCCAAAGACCCCCAGCTGAGGCAATCTGTGGGAAGAGAGAGGTTGTCGATCAAATTACACGTTGACTGCTTATGGTCCTGGCACTGCCTCCTTTAAGAAAGATAAGTAGAAAGATAGGAGGAAATAAATGCATATGCCAAAATGAAAGAAGGGAAATACATCGGAATTTAATTATAACTTTTTGTAAGCAATTAATGTTTGGTTATTATTGTTAAAATTTAAGTCACATAAACAAAACATGCCTCAAAATCTTTTACAATAGATGATCCTGTGGTCCCGACACTGGTTACGGCAGCTGGATGACAAAGAGGTACAAACCACAACTTAATGCTTTCTAAGTAAAGGTCCAGAGGTGGAGAGATTTAATAGGAGAAGGGGAAAACATATAATTTACTTTCTTGTTTGATGTTTGCTCTTATTTTGACTCTAGAGAAACTTAAATAAAGTATATTTGTAACATGAGGAAAGACTTACATTTTTAATGTTCGAGTGACTGTCATTCTCAATGCCGGCATCCAAACCCCCAACCACAGGTCCATTGTCTCTGAAGTGTGTCTAATCATAGATAATGGTGTCCCCTCACACAACACAAGACATGTATAAATACCTTCTAAGAGTGAGCTGAGGATCCTCCCAGATAAGTCCAGCAGAAAGGTGACATCAGAATATTGTGACATATACAGGGATATAACGCAGGTCTAGTTCTTCCTTACATGCTCTCTTACCAGCAGAACACACTGGCTACAATGTGCACCGAGCTGAGGGCTTTATTACCTGTTAGCAGATCTGAGACAATGTCTCTGAGGTTTGGAAAGCTCAGTAGAAATAAAAATACATGTGATGTAGAAAATTTGTTTTGCAAGATTAATTATGAATTATGTATTACGTGTTCAAAAACAAGTGTAATTTCAGGTCTCAAAGAAATTTAAGAAGTCCTTCATGGAATAATGCTATCATGGGTTTGGAAATGGCTTATATTAAACAGCATACTAAAATAGTTGGTATGCAAAAGGAAATATAATAAATAACACAGATAACACAAGTCAAATGGTTTAAGACTCAACCAATGAGTTTATAGTTTAATGTGTATCTAATGTAAATGCAAAAGATGATTACAATTATCTAAAGCCTCACTGGCCAGCTGATGTTGGATTAAGGAAAAGATGGAGATAAGATGGGCCAAATAGGGTAAAGATGTGCCTTAAATCTAATAGCAAACACTAGTTTTAATAAAGTGACCCACCATTCTTCATACCCCAACAATAATGTTACCAGTTAGGCAATATTGTCATAGTGCCAGGATGAATCTCTCAGAAGAAGAGCTACGGCCATATCAAAAACAATTATTATAACCTTACCTTGCATTAAAAGACTATACACTGTTCCCAGTTTTTAAAAAGTAAAAATGTTTGGGGAAAGGGGGAACACCTTCTATCCATTATCACCGTTGCATGTGTATTTATTTGTGGTTTAAATCATGTGTCACATATGGGATTGGGGTTAATTATTTAATAGGCACTGTACCAGCTCCATTGAGCCCCAGCAGGAAGGGTCTTAGGCCTTGTTCTGTCAAATTACCCCCACCGTGATTTGACAGGGCAATGCTAGGGGTACCTGCTTAAAGCCCTGTGAATTGTATGGGGCTGTATAGATTCTGTCAGTTGATTCAGGAACATAGCTAACCAAGGCCTCCATTCAATTCCAAGCTCGTAATTACCTTCAAACAGCCCGTTAGTCAGTGGGTTAGACATTTGCAAACAGTTACGGAGTGATTCAGTCGAACAAGCCCGCAGCTTCCTGGACGAAAGCCATAACCGCAAAACATGCACCAATAAGTAGCATTTCAGAGCATGATCATGATCAGTCAAGCAAGGCCGTAACTACGGATTTAGAAAACAGCCAATAGTAAATGAGACCACCATCATGACATCAGTAAAACATGGAGGTCTTAAACATCAATCAAACAGCATTTAGAGGTCAGATATGTGATCAGACTCGCAATCCAGCAAATAAAATAAAAATAAAATAGGATACTGTTCTAGTCCATGTGGGTGACCTGATATATATTAACTCATTGATTCCTGAGAGTAATATAACACGTAAATAAAAAGTTAAATGAATTAAAAAAAAAAAATCTGATTTGTGAGCTTGTTTACCCCCCTTGCGAGTCCTATCTGTTACTCATAGGATTTTCTTCTACATTTGCCATATATGGGTTTGAAGGCAATTGCAGGCTTGAGGAATGGAATAGCTATTTGCGATTGTAACATTTACAGGTTTGAAACATCAAATGCAACGATTTTGACAGCCACAGAGATTTTGAGCTTCCAACCCCCAAACCATTTGCGGGTAGCTAAAAGACCCCAAGTGAGTAGCAAATGAATTTACGGGCTCCATTACAGCATCTTGTAACTACAATTTGCTCAATTGATTAGGGGAACAAGTGTAGCAGACCTTCAAAGTAAGACTAATACAAACAAGAGATAAGAAAAAACATTCAAGTATTCATTGAAACGCTTCTCTGAATTGGTTTGAAACATCATTTGTATTAAATATTCCTAAAAAAATATATAAATGCATCCAATATGTATGAAAAGTAACAGAATCAGGAAAACTAGTAGGGCTTATGTTTGAAGTTGAACACCCTTAAAAGCAGTGGGCCCAAACCTTTTTGTCATCGGGACCATTTCAAGCACCATTCAGCTCCCCGGCACCACTATTCAGCTCCCAACCGCCCAGCAGCCCCATTCAGCCCCAACCCACAGTAGCACCATTCAGCGACTCAGCAGCACCATTCACCCCCCAGCAGCCCCATTCAGCCCCCAACCCCCAGTAGCACCATTCAGCCCCTCTGCAGCACCATTCACCCCCCAGCAGCCCCAATTACCCCCCAGCAGCCCAATTCAGACCCAACCCACACAGCCCGGCTGAACAGAGGTGGTCCGCGGCCCAGGGATTGGGGACCCCTGCTCTAAAGCACTACTGCTAGCACCTACCACAATAAGGAATTTATTGTATAACAAAATAAGTGGTAACTCTACTTGTGTAGCTGTTAGTACTGTGAGCAATTATATTGTATCAAGGGAATTAAACTCTTTCCTCTGCAATATATTGCTCCTCAGAAAGATAAATAGAATCCTACTAGGACACTTGGTTACTATGTATATATGTCCACTATAGCTCAATGTACAAAATAAGAAACCAGAGGACAAGAATATCCCTGGTGTCTCCCAGGTAAATGGCTATAACTTGTATGAGAGTTTTGAGAATAGAAAAATGGTATTTAATTACCTTATTTCAGACCCTAGAGCCAAATGCTATGTCCTTGTGGGTGGTCCACAAGACTGGTTATAAATACTGCAATGGGATACTTGGCAGTTTACAAGTAACAACAAATCCCACAAGCTTAGATGAACATTAGCACATTTTCTGTATAACAGCCATCCACCGTAAGTCGATGGTAGTACAGAACAACTTAAGTTCCCCCAATATCGTCAAATGTCCCTAAGTTTGTCTGTCATCGATCTTAATTAATGCCAAGCTTTATGCAGGAACTCAAGTTGAGGCTATTTTTTATGATTCTAAAGGGTCTACCCCCCAAGATAAGGATCTACATGGCTAGCTGGGTAGTGCGCTAAAAATTGTGGACTGTTAGTCTATAAATGCCCAAAAAAACTTTCACTGCAGCAAGATTAATATATTAAAATTGTGATTGCCCTCCACCTAAAAATTATGGTGGCAGATGCAGCTAGAGTTCCCCCAAGTCCTAACCAGCTGACCCTCTGCTATCTATCGGCAGTCTTGTGTTGTGTCGAGCTGGAAGCAGGAACTCTGTGATAGGCTGCACCCTGTCTGCTACTGAGAGAAGATATCCATACGCGCGTTTCGTTGGTACACTCCACTTCCTCAGGGGCTGGGAGCTTGGTTCCCCTGTTGGGCTTACATAGGCAGGGAAGCTAAATCTTGACACCCGATTGGGTGCTTCATTGCTTAGATACCCAGTTATGTGTTTGTATTTGAATAGGCAACTTTATTGGTTATGTTGAAAAGTGCAAACTTTATTAGTCTGACCAACAAGAGCAATAGCACTGCATAATAGGAATAACACTCTCAAACAAATAAATAGATGGTAAATAATACAATACATTCTAGATGCCCTAGGATTAACATTGATTAATGAAAACACAATTTGGTATTGCTATTTTTAAATAATACATGAGTCCTCAAAATGCATAAATTAGAGAAGGCAATAAAGTTAAATCTTTTTGAGTTTTATATTAAGTATTTTAATTGCAAGCCCAGGTAAACAAAATTGCATTGTTTGTTGGGGATAGATATGAATCTAAGTATGTAAATATATTTGGCTCTTGGTGTTCTGACAACAAACAATACAACATATACAGTGTGTATGATATAGTATATTGTAGGGATCTACTGATCATAACAATGTGTCCACCTGTGCTCGCACAGATACAGTATGTGAAAGGTAAGATAAATGTTTTTATACATGATATTGCATACCAGACTTTAATGTAAAGTAATTTGCTTGAGAAAACAAAGGTTAAGTGACTTCAAGTATTTGGGGTAAGTGGTGTAATTGATATACCTTTGAACCTTTGTCTGTGATTAACCACAAATTTGCATATGTTCTTTGCCAATCGGGGAGCTGAGAATCCAAATTATGAATGGATCATAGTAACCCGATACAGAGGACTGGATCCTGGAGGAAAGGGCATTAGCGAGGCGTCCAAAGGCGCTCCTTGCCAGCAACTGAGGGCCTCGCGAGCCTGCGGCCCTCGCAAAGCGAGGGCGGCAGTTGCTGGCAAAGAGCGGCAAAGGAGCTCCTTGCAAGCTCTACGGCTCTCACATGCGCTTACAAACCCCCACACGAGCGACACTACCACGGACCTTACACAAAAAAATACGAGACACAAAAAATACCACCTTAACGGAAAAAATACGACCTTACGGCAGAACCGCGCTCATAAAAAAAACATTAAAAATACAATAAATACCCTCAAAAAAGACATACAAAACCTTACCCACCAGCAATGGGGGGCACCCGGGACCTCTGCAAGTGAAGTTACACCTACATTTAAGTCCAAATTCCCGAGTTCAGACAAACAAAAATCCCCTAAAGCGATGAGAAAAAATGGCCGACGAAAAAAACGAAACGAGGCTCAAAGACCCAGGACCGCCCAGCCACCTACAACTTACCCAAGAAGGGATCCGAGATAAGCTCCGAAACCCACATTAACCCAACGGGATCCGAGAGAAGCTCGGAGACCCGCATTAACTCCACATTAACTGTTGCAATGAAAATTCTAAATTCCTGTGTTACGGGTCCTTAAAGGACCGTAAAGGTCCTTAAAGGACCCGTAATAAAAAATACCCTATCTCGCATGGGGCTCTGTACAGAGCCCCATCCAACCCCTAAAAAAACCCTGTCACTCATGGGGGTCAATAAAGACCTCCATAAGCCCATAAATAACCCTGGCACTCATGGGGGTCATACAGACCCCCATAAACCCTTAATTAACTCTGTCACTCATGTGGTCAATATAGACCCCCATAAGCCCTTAATTAACCCTGTCACTCATGGGGGTCAATATAGACCCCCATAAGCCCTTCATTAACCCTGTCACTCATGAGGGTCAATACAGACCCCCATAATACATATCATTAACCCTGTCACTCATAGGGGTCAACACAGCCCCCCATAAACCCATAATTAACCCCGTCAATCATGAGGGTCAATACAGACCCCCGTAAACCCATAATTAACCCTGTCATTCATGGGGGGCAATAAAGACAGCCATAAGCCCATAAATAACCCTGGCACTCATGGGGTCAATACAGACCCCAATAAACCCTTAATTAACCCCGTCACTCATGAGGGTCAATACAGCCCCCCATAAGCACTTAATTAACCCTTTCACTCATGAGGGCCAATACAGACCGCTATAGACCCATTATTAACCCCGTCACTCATGGGGGTCTATACAGACCCCCATAAACCCATAATTAACACTATCCCTCATGGGGTCAATAAAGACCCCCATAAGCCCATAAATAACCCTGTCACTCATGAGGGTCAATACAGACCCCCATAAGCACTTAATTAACCCTGTCATGCATGAGGCTCAATACAGCCCCCCATAAGCACTTCATTAACCCTGTCACTCATGAGGGTCAATACAGACTGCCATAAATCCATAATTAACCCCATCACTCATGGGGGTCAATACAGACCCCCCATAAACCCATAATTAACCCTGTCACTCATGGGGGTCAATAAAGACCCTAATAAGCCCATAAATAGCCATGTCACTCATGAGGGTCAATGCAGACCCCCATAAACCCATAATTAACCCTGTCACTCATGAGGGTCAATACAGACCCCCATAAGCACTTAATTAACCCACTCACTTATGGGGGTCAATGCAGACCCCCATAAACCCCTAATTAACCCTGTAACTCATGGGGGTCAATACAGACCCCATAAGCACTTAATTAACCCCCTCACTCATGGGGGTCAATACAGACCCTCATAAACCGCTAATTAACCTGTCACTCATGGGGGTCAATACAGACCCCCATAATACATATCATTAACCCTGTCACTCATGGGGGTCAGTACAGACCCCCATAAACCCATAATTAACCCTGTCACTCATGGGGGTCAATAGAGACCCTCATAAGCCTTTATTCAACCCCTTAAGCCCCATAAGGGTATATTATGACCATTATGGGCCTGTTACAACCCAACATTACCCACATAAGTGCCATGACGGTCCTCAAGGACCATCATGCCACTAAGTATAAACACTACACTGCACTATACCCCCCAATAAAATATTAAATATCAACTAAACACCCTCTACACTAACATATTAAGACCTACACTAACTACACTACCTACCTACCTCCTACCCCCCCCCCACCACTCTAATTACAGAAAAGAAAAAAAATATAGTCACCAAAAATAAAAAATCTACATTACATAAATCAAAAAAACCTAAATCACAAAAAATAAAAAATCTACATTACAGAAAAGAAAAAAACCTAAGTCACAAAAAATAAAAAAGGAACCTTACAGAAAATAAAAAAATACATTACAACCCCCCCCACTACAGAAAAAAAAATTACACACCTGAAAAGGAAATACATATAATACATACAATACAATACAAATAAAATGAAATACAATACAATACACCCCTATCTAATATACAATACATCCTATCTATGTTATATACATCCCCCAATCTATCTAATATACATCACTAGAGATGTCGCGAATAGTTCGCCGGCGGACTGTTCCCGGCGAACATAGCATGTTGGCGTTCGCGGCGAACTGCTAACATATGCGATGTTCGATCCTCCCCCTATACTTTATCATTGAACAAACTTTGACCCTGCAACTCAGTCAGCAGACACATTGCAGCCAATCAGCATCATACCCTGCCTTCCAGGCCCTTCTAACTCATGGGCAGCAGCCATTTTGGAATCATAACTAACTTACATTCTTACTGAGAGGAGGCTGAGTGTTGGTGATACTGCATCAATAGGGAAAACCATAGCTAGGCTACTGTACACAGTGTGCAATACAGTCCTGAAGGACTCTTTTGATCTCTGCTGCAAGGACACCCCTATGTCTCTTCCCCCCCTTATCATCATCCTCCCCTCACCTTAGCACCCAACCCTGACACCCTCACACTTATCCATAACACCCATCAACCTAACACCTAAACCTAACACCCCTCACACTTATCCCTAAGACCTAACACCCCTCACACTTATTCCTAACATGCCTCACCCTAACACCCCTTACACTTATCCTTAACACCCCTCACCCTAACCCTAACACCCCTCACACTTATCCCTAACACCCCTTACCCTAACACCCCTCACACTTATCCCTCACATTTATCATCAAGGGAGGGGGGAGGATGATGAGGGAGGGGGGAAGAGACACAGGGGAGGATAATGAGGGAGGGGGGAAACAGACACAGGGGAGGATGATGAGGGAGGGGGTAAAGAGATACAGGGGAGGATGATGAGGGAGGGGGTAAAGAGATACAGGGCAGGATGATGAGGGAGGTGGGAGGATGATGAGGGAGGGGGGATGAGACACAGGGGAGAGTGATGAGGAAGGGGGGAAAGAGACACAGGGGAGGATGATGAGGGAGGGGGTAAAGAGATACAGGGGAGGATGATGATTGAGGGGGATGTTAGGTTATTTATGCCCTTTATGGATTAAAACCAGACTCTGCATCAACTATGTAATTTTCCGTGGGAGTTTTGACATGGATCCCCCTCCGGCATGCCACAGTCCAGGTGTTAGTCCCCTTAAAACAACTTTTCCATCACTATTGTGGCCAGAAAGAGTCCCTGTGGGTTTTAAAATCCGCCTGCCCATTGAAGTCTATGGCGGTTCGCCGGGTTCACCGGTTCGCGAACATTTGCGGCGGTTCGCGTTCGCGAACCGAAAATTTTATGTTTGCGACATCCCTATACATCACCCAATCTATCTACTATACAATAAATACTATCTATCTAATATACATCCTATCTATCTAATATACATCCCCCAACCTATCTAAATAAATATCACAATCTAGTATACAATACATGCTATGCTATCTATATAAAACACATACCCCTAGCTAACATACAATACATGCTATCTATATATAAAATAGTCTAATTCTAAGCTAAAATAAAATAATTAAGACCACTTACCTTTTCAGATGTCCCTTTAGATCAGCCACGTAGGGGAAAAAAATGAAAAAAATTAGTGCAACACACTTACAGTAAATAAATAAACATTATGAACATTCTAAATATTCTACTCGCCTTTCCAGCATGTCCCCGTCCTTCTTTTTTTCTTCTTCTCCGGTGTGGCCCCTGTTAAAAAAACATAACATTAGTACACATACATAAACATAAAACAAAGTAAAATAAACATAATCTACATTGTACTTACCTTCCCGCGATGTCTCCGGCCTCCTCCTCTTCTGCCCCGCCCTGGAACCACGCTCTAAAAAAAAACATATATATATAACGGACATCCGCACTTGCAGACATTCCAGACGCGAATGAGCCTCCCGGAGCCTTTTCCGGAAGAAAATAGGCAATGGCGCCTTCTGATTGGTTGAAAACTATGTCTATCAAATTCACCCAATCAGGAGACGCCAATGTGTGAGCCAATCAGAAAGGGATACACCCTAAAATCCCACTCTGATTGGATAATGCACCTGTCAATCTTTATTTAAACCAATCACAAGGTGCAGATGCCTTCAGCCAATCACAATGGAATACACCCCCACAGGGTGATTGGCTGGAGGCATCAGCGAAATTCTGATTGGTTGCACTGACAATAGCCAATCACAATGGTATACACCCCCACGTACTGATTGGCTGAAGGCATTTGTGCCTTCTCATTGGCTGTTGTCAATGTCAATCAGTATTACAGCCAGTGGGAAGGCGCAGATGTCTTCAGCCAATCACCCGTGGGGGTGTATCCCATTGTGATTTGCTGATGTCAATAAAGCCTTCTGATTGGTTTAAATACAGATTGACAGGTGCTTTATCCAATCAAAGTGGGATTTTGGGGTGTATCCCTTTCTCATTGGCTCACAATTGGCGTCTTCTGATTGGCTGAATTTAGTAGACAGCGTTTTCAGCCAATCAGAAGCAGCCATTGCCAATTTTATTTTGGAACACTCCGTAGGAGGCTCATTAGCGCAAGTGCGGACCTCCGTTAGTTTTTTAACCATTTTTTTTTTAGAGCTCGGAATTTTCCAGGGCCCAGCTGGGGCAGAAGAGGAGGTAGCTGGGGCCGAAGAGGAGGAGGCCGGGGACATCGCGGGGAGGTAAGTACATTGTATATTATGTTTATTTTACTTTGTTTTGTTTATGTATGTGCACCGAAGAAGAGGAAAAGAAGATGGACAGGACATGCTGAAAAGGTGAGTACAATATTTAGAATATTTACTATGTTTATTTATTTTATGTAAATGTTGTACTCATTTTTTTTGTTTTTTTTCCCTAGGTGGCTGATCTGAACAGACATCTCAAAGGTAAGTGGTCTTAATTATTTTATTTGACCTTAGAATTTGGGTTTCTAGATAGAGATAGCATGTACTGTATATTACATTGTGGGATGTATTGTGTATTAGATAGATTGGGGGATGTATATTAGATAGATAGGATGTATTGTATATTAGATAGATTGGGGGATGTATATTAGATAGATAGGATGTATTGTATATTAGATAGATTGGGGGATGTATATTACATAGATAGGATGTATTGTATTGTATTTCATTTTATTTTTTATTGTATGCATTGTATTGTATGCATTGTATAGTATGTATTATATGTCTTTCCTTTTCAGGTGTGTAATTTTTTTTTTCTGTAGTGGGGGGAGGGGAGTTGTAATGTATTTTGTTATTTTCTGTAATGTTCATTTTTTTATTTTTTTGTGATTTATTTTTTTTATTTTCTGTAATGTCGATTTTTTATTTTTTGTGATTTTTTTTTTCTGTAATGTAGATTTTTTTGTGATTTAGGGTTTTTTATTTTCTGTAATGCAGATGTTTTATTTTTTGTGATATAGGTTTTTTTTGTTTTCTGTAATTACAGTGGTGGGGAGGGGGTTATTAGGGGATAGGTAGGTAGTGTAGGTAGATAGTGTAGGTGTTAATAGGTTAGTGTAGAGGGGGGGTAGTTGATATTTAATGTTTTATTGGGGGGGTATAGTGCAGTGGAGTGTTTAGACTTAGTGGCATGATGGTCCTTGAGGACTGTCATGGCACTTATGTGGTTAATGTTGGGTTGTAACACGCCAATAATGGTCATAATATACCCTATGGGACTGATGGGGTTAAATAGAGGCTTATGAGGGTCTGGATAGTCCCCCATAAATGACCTGGTTAAAATGGTGTAGTGCTTACACTTTGGGTCATGAGGGTCCTGGATGACTCTCATGGCACTTATAGTGTTATTACATGCGTTCATTAGTGTGTTAGAGGGGTCTATATAGTTGAGGCATACAGTACACTTACATTGTGTGGCAAACAGCATTTCAACACTTTCTTTTATTGCCTCGTCATTTTTTTGACGGGCAAGTCGCTAGTTGTTATATAATGTGTATGTTTCTACTTGTCTGTCTGGGTCCTTAGCTGCACGCTCCCATGTATTTATTCCTCTGTAGATCATCAATCCTTTGCGTGTCCTTCACCACTATAACGCTTCACAAGATCATTAATATATTTATATAAGGAGATAGCACAGTATTGTTTATTTCTTGTATGACTCAGTTGTATATAGTTTTGTGGTTATCTAGTAATGTCTTGATCATTCTGACATGAGTTATGATCAATATGTGCCATATACAACCTTGTGCTATCACACTCGTATGGACTGTAGACTATGTGCTTGTTCTGTTTACCACTCCATGTTGGGCCTTTTGCAAAGTCTTTCTCCAGTTATAATTCTATTGAGTGTCACTCTTTATTGATCCATTGCAATCAACCACTTCTCCTGTGACATTGTGCCTCTGGTTAGACTCTCCTGTAGTGGCACCTCCATTGTGGGACTGGTGATGATTACAAAGGCAACTCTACTTTCTACCTTGGTGTCTTTTATCTTTACATTCATCTCTTACATTTATAGTATTAGGATTTGCTCCAACACTGGGAAATATAATACCTTCTACGCATATTCCTCACACATAACAGTGTGCAGGTAAGAGGGTGCTCTGCTTCATACTTTGTGTTTATTTATCAGCAATATTTGGGACGAAGTCCCAATATTTATTTGTTACCCAAGGACCCCATGAACACATTGCTCTCTTTGACTCGAGATGATATTCCTGAGAGTAGTAAAATCTTAACACATCCTTCTGGCAACTAGATGTGGAATGATGACAACTTGGTGGGGTAACTTAAGACCTTCCTAAGGCATAATATTTTTTTTTTAAATAAAACATTGATGTTTTTGGACCAATATGTTGCCACCCACCATGGCTGAGCAACACTGATAATAATAAGCCTGGTCTTTATGTTCATGAATATTAGACACACATCTGAAGACATTTGTGGCTCTTATTTTCTCATTTTGTTAGAGGGCTCAAACCTGGAATTTACTACCAGCACACAATAATAAGTTATACAGTAGAGTAACTAACCCAAGCCCATGGATCTGAGTCTATAGTGGTAAGCATTTATCAGGAACCAGGTCAGGATTTGTAGACAAGCTGAAGGCTATAAAATAGAAATCACAATATAAACACATAATTGGCATATGGCATCTGGCAGAAGCATAGTATGGTTAGATACATGTAAATAACAAATGAAATTATATTTTATGTTACATTTGATAACCCCAAAGGTATAAAATATTTGTAAATACAACTGAAAATGTATTTTTTTTTATTATTTATTTCTTATTTACTTTATTTTTTATTATTTTTTTAATCTTTTTTAATGTAGTAGATAGAGCCAGTTTATACCAACTTAAAAGCAAAAAAATGAGATGACTAAATATACCCCAACATCAAAACAGTAACCTTACACATTGATAGTGGGAAAAGCAAATATTCCAATAGAGATAATCTATTACATGTGGATATTTATGATGATGTTCCTGGGATTTGTGCAAATTAAATAGGGGTAAACAAGCGGCAATACCCCACAGTTATCTGTTATTCACAAGTAGCTGAACCCAGTTATATGAAACAGAAATGCCACGTGTCTTTATCTAGAGCATCCACCTTTATATAATACTAGCGACTTGCCCGTCAAAAATAACGGCAAGAAAATTGTGAGGCTGGAAATGCTGTTTGCTACACAATGTGAGTCTCTGACACATTTAACCTTTTTGTTATCTACACAGAAGTACAATGATTATAATAAATGTGTTTATTTGTTTAACATGCAATGGGTATTTCAACAACTGGTAAACCATATTTTTTTAACAATATTAACCTTTATAATTGTCATGTATGCAGGAATAATATAACAATGGATGAAGCTTGTAACATGCAACTTATGTTTCAAATACTGGTGAGACAAGTTTTTTTAACAATACTAACACTTTCAATTCTGAGCTTTGCAGGCGTAATATAACAATAGGTCAACCTTGTATGAATGAGTATTGTAAACCATTAGATAATGCTTTGTAACATGCAACTTGTAGTTCAACTACTGGTAAACCACATAGGTACTGAATCCAGAGGAAGGCAAACAGTAAAACCCCCAGTGAAACTTATGCAATTGTATCAAAGAGGGAAAAAAAAAATCCTTCCTGACTCCAGTAACTGGCGATCGGATCACTCCCTGGATCAATACTCTGTATTTAATTATACATTTTAATTTATGAACAAATGGTCATCCTCTTACTAACATGACCCCTTAATTATTTTAACATTACAAACAGTAACTTAATGTACTAACATTTAACCTGGAATTGTAAGAAAATGCAACCTAGTCATGGCAAAAGGTCCACTCTTTGCAATGTGTGAATCTTGAACTTGTCATTGCCTGTAACTTAACTTATGTATAGCGCTACGGAATATGTTGGCGCGTTACAAATAAACGATAATAATACAAATAATAATAAAAGGTCACTTCCAAGACATTGCAATATGTTACTTTGTCTTTGCTGTTTTTTTACTTTTTTTTAAATTCTTTTAGTTATTGAAAATGGCACATAGAGTTTCCTATGTGAAATAGTGGTCCTCTAAAAAGAGTCTGCCAGACATCTAAGTTCGTCCATGGAGTATAAACCACAGTTCTCTATGTGTTTTTGCCATTTTATAGAGTTTCCTATGTGAAATAGTGGTCCTCTAAAAAGAGTCTGAGTGACATCAAAGTTCATCCTCAAAATAAAACCACTGTTCTCTATGTTTGTTGGGGTTTTTTTATTGTAAATTTGTGGTTGAGATAAAAGCACTTTTCTTTTTTGTATGTAAGTTAGATGATCTTATAGTACACAATGTTTTTGTAAAGATGCGTCCATCCTCTAATAAATCCCCCTTTTTTTTTTAAATATAAACTTTAATGTCATCTGGATTTTTGCATCTTGAAAATGCAACATAGAGTTGTCCATGGGCAAATACAGGTTCCTTTTTAAAAAATGACCCACACACTTAAAAGTTTGTCCTTGGGATTTATTTATGGTCATGGCAAATGCCATGATAATGGGAAATTGTCTCCTTTGAAGAACAAAAGGCAAACCACTCTCACTTGGAGCCAAATCAATTCTTGGTATAAAAACGTGTTCACCTTTATTATTATTATTATTATCTTTTATTTGTAAAGCGCCAACATATTCCGTAGCGCTATACATAAGTTAAGTTACAGGCAATGACAAGTTCAAGATTCACACATTGCAAAGAGTGGATGGCCCTGTCTTTGAGCTTGGAATCCGGTGTCCATAGCGCTTTTCCTAAAGCACCGCGCAGGATTGAAACTCGCAGACTTTTACAACCTAAAGGTTGAAGTTTGTATGTGGTACAGTAGGGGGAGAGTAGTGTTGTGCGTGTTAGGGTGGAAGGTTATAGGCTTCTTTAAAGAGGTGCGTTTTTATTGAAGTTTTGAAGGATTTAAGGCAGGAGGATAGTCTGGTGAAGCGAGGCATGGAGTTACAGAGAATAGGGGCAGCGCGAGAAAAGTCCTGGAGGCGGAGGTGATAGGAGGTGACAAGTGGTAGAAAGAAGGTCGTTAGCAGAATGAAGAGAGGGAGTATTTGGAGACAAGAGCAGAGATGTAAAGGGGTGGGCTGTTGTTGAGGGCTTTATAAGTTAGGGTCAACATTTTAATTTTTTATTCTAGAGGCTAAGGGTAGCCAGTGGAGTGATTGACAAAGAGGAGCTGCCGAGACTGAACGTTGTGTACAGAAGATGTACATTGTGTACAGCAGAGTGTACTAGCACTGTCACTCCCTCATCCCTGAACAGTACAGAACAGATTGGAAATGATGGGAAGAGCTCAGACTATTTCCATCTACTATAAGTCAGTGAGGGTATGGCTATCTAGCAGGCAGAGATCAGTTTTCAGACACAATTCTGGAGATTTGCTGTGTTAAAGTGGTTCTCTTTTGTATTGGAGGCAGCCTATAAATGATCATTAACACCTCTTAGACCTGTCTCTCAGCCACGGATTTCTTACGGCCTCAGGAGATCTTTCCATTAGTCCTAATGAACACACTGGCAGTTGCTGGTGCCACTGTCAAGATAGAAGCTTTTTCCTGTGTATTCCTTCTGCAGAAAGTGGATTGGTGAAAACTAAAATGGCAGCTTCTAATACAATACATTCAGGCTGTATTATTTTTTTTATGTTGCACATGTAGTTCTTCAGATGAGTATATTTTACATTTATGATTACAGTGGCCCTTTAAAGTAACCATGAAACTAAAAGACGTTTGCTACTTGGGAGAAAAGCTATGGCAAGTCTGGACAAGCTATTAAACGTAAAGATATTACACTATCAACAAAGATGTGCATAGTTATACCTATGGTATTCCCAGTAGTAACACACGGATGTGAGACCTGGACCATAATGAAGTCTGAGCGCAGGAGAATTGACGCCTTTAAATTGTGGTGTCGGAGAAAACTGCTTAGAGTACCTTGGATTGCAAGAAGATCCAACAAATCAGTACATCGGGAAATCAAGCCATACTGTTCACTAGAAGGTTTGATCATGTGGCTGAGGCTCAAATATTTTGGCCATATCATGAGAAGACAGGATTCCCTGGAGAGGACACTGAGGCTGAGAAAGATTGAAGGCGCAAGATGATGAGGCAGAGCTGGATAGATGAGGTCACTGAAGCAATGAGCATGAGCTTGATGTAGCTCAGAAGGACAGTGGCTAACATGTGCCGGGCGTGCTGTGGTCAATAGGGTCACAGAGAGTCGGACATGACCGAATGACTAAACAACAACAGTACCTTTCTATAGTAGATACAGGCTGTCTCTCAGGAGCATGTGACTGCATTGCTGCTATGATTGGCCAGTACATCTACTACTTTAGACACAATGGGCCATATCCTATTAGCTACTTGCAAATGCCTTGAACTCGGGTGTTTTATTTACACATTTTTATATGCATTCTATTGACGTAAGAATTCATTACTGCCAATAAGTAATATTTGCTGAATATGTAGCAATATTACATATTTTAAGTGTGTATAAATTGACGAATTGGGCAATAGAACAAAAGCTACAGGTGGCAGACCATTACAGGGACCTTTTGGAAGGTTTCATTGAGTAAAAACAAGGCTTTTAAGCACTTGCCAATTAAAATATTTTTAAATATGCCAATGAACATTTAGGGTGTTTATTTTAATATCAAAACCAGCAAACCTTCTATATCCCTTTAAATAAATAATAAAGGATCCATCCTGTTATAGATACGGCACAGGTCTGCGGCGACCAACCGCTAGATGGTGCTGCCGATATCTTAGAGAAGCTCTAAGTTTATAATGGTAGCCTAACCCTCACCCTAACAGTTTACCTAAGCCTTGACTGTATAATATGGCACTGGAATATCAGCAGCGCCATCTAGCGGTTGGTGCCGTAACCAAAACAGGAAAGGACAATAATAAAATCACGACATCACCATGTATTTATTTAAATGAGCTCATTTTAAACACATTCTGGGGATTTTTTTTTTTTTACTTTTAGCAGCAGTTGTATCTCATCAGTAACCATATGCTTAATATTTAATATTGTTTTTTATTATATATATATTATTATAATTATAATTATATTGCTAATAATGCTTTAACAAACATATTATACTAATTGGCAACTAATGCATACAGTAGATTCTCTAAGCCATGAATAAAACTGTCTGTACAGTCAGGTTGTAAATTATGGACAATGTAGAAAATGTCAGAAATTCAATTAAGACATTATATTGATCATCAATCAAAAAGTGGGTAAACAATGTATATTTATGTGTATTATATGTGTCTGCTTTATTAAAATATATATTGTTGTTTTTATCACATGATAATGAATCATTAGAATTCACATAAATATACTGTGGGTACAACATCACATATATAGTTGTGAGCGTACGAGTCGTTGCTCATGCTTGCGGGCTCGCGTAGCGAGCCCGCGGCCCTCGCGAAGAGAGGGCCGTGGCTCGCGAAGCGAGCCGCGGCCCTCGCGTAGCGAGCCGCGGCCCTCGCGTAGCGAGGTCACTGGGCAAGGGCCTCAGTTGCCGAAGGCGCTCCATGCCAGCAACTGAGGCCCCTCGCGAAGCGAGGGCCTCAGTTGCTGGCGAGGTCCCTGGGCACGGGCCTCAGTTGCTGGCATGGAGCGCCGAAGGCGCTCCATGTCAGCAACTGAGGCCCCCTCGCGAAGCGAGGGCCTCAGTTGCTGGCGAGGTCACTGGGCAAGGGCCTCAGTTGCTGGCATGGAGCGCCGAAGGCGCTCCATGCCAGCAACTGAGGCCCCTCGCGAAGCGAGGGACTCAGTTGCTGGCGAGGTCACTGGGCAAGGGCCTCAAACCCTCGCAAAATTCACGTCGCTACTCAAAAAACACGACACACAAATTACGACACTCGCTAAATTTTACGAGGAACGCAAACAACGTACGAAACACGTTACCACACATTACGACCTCGCAAACATCGGACGCAACACGCCGACATACAAACATTTAAAACACAATACATACACACAGCACATACATAAAAAACTTACCTACACCAAGAGGGAGCACCCAGGACCTCAAAAATGCAACTTACACCTCGATTTTACTCGAAATAAAACAGTTTAGACACTAAAAAAAAATCTAAGCGAGAGAAAAAATGGCCGCCGAACAAAACGAAAACGAGGCTACAGCACTCTAAACTCGCAAAACACCACAAAACACCTACGGATATTCCGATACAGACCTATACCACACATTACTCGCCATTTTACACCAATGCGGAAGTACACGACTACGCTAACGGTTTGGTCTCGCGCACGCACAGTGTTACACTGCACACATTCAGCATGCTTATACAGCAGCTCCACACCACTAATGCTGCAGCAACATCAACACAGATTGCCAGCTCTTCATCACAATGCTTCAAAATAGGTACACTATATTCATTTACTAATTTAGCTACCTTACAATTTCATTGCCGTCATTTTTTGACGGGCAATTCGCTAGTATCATATAATCTGGAAAAATAACCAGGCCTAGCTCTCCCAGAGCCATAATTGTGGGGTAAACTTTATTTTATTATTAACCTTTATATGTAAACAAAATGATATCAAGTTTAGGAGCCAGTCACTTTGTAAGGAGCTTGGAATGATGTATGTCCGGGTTCTCAAGATACATCAACAGGCCAGTATTTTAGTTTTTTCCAGTCTGTGGCTCCGTCATTTTAGTTAAACCACATGTGCTCAAGTAGAGAAACCAATAAATCATGGCCAGTTGATGTCCTTCGGAAGCACAGAGATAAATAGAAGTAAAATAGCCCGTAGGATAACAAAACTTATGGCTACAACTTGTGTATGTAAAAAGAGGCTTACAGCTTTGCAGCCTTATTAAATTGCGATTCGGCCAATTGAAAAGGCCTCTATATAAGCACATAGCATATGTTTTTTACAGAAGTTTTTAGTTAGTGAACTTCTATTCAAAAAAAGATAAAACTTTACTTTGATTTTTATGGTGAAGTCTGACTTGTTGTGTAATGGGGGTATCAAGCATATGTTTAATACTTAGTACATGTTCCCCTATCCTGCGTCGTAGCTGGCGGACAGTTTTGCCAACATAAATCCTCTTACAAATGCATACTGCTACATATACTACACCTGTGGAACAGCAGTTAAAGAAATCTCTGATTTCATATTTAACATTAGTTGTTGGATGTACAAAAACTTTTGTGGGTATGAAGTAACTACAGTATTTGCATCTGCCACATCTGAAACAGCCTAGTGGAGGTTTAAGCCACGTGGTATTCTGTCCTTTTTCTTTGAAGGTGCTATGTACCAAAATGTCTTTAAGATTTTTACCTCTGCGGTATGTGACTGAGATATTAGGTGTTAAAGCCTCAGTGAGGTCTTCATCACTTTTTTAGAAGGTACCAATATTTGGCCAGTGACTCTTTCACAATCTCAGAATCATAACCAAAGGTCATAATGCAGCGGATGGGATTTTGATCTTGTAAGGTGCCTTTTAAAGATTTTTTTCCATGAAGCAGATCAGTTCTATTGCAATTATAAGCATACTTAAATGCTGTTTTAAGGCAATTTTTTGAAAAGCCTCTTTCTTTAAATCATTTTCTCAGTTTGTCTGCTTCTACTTTAAACTCTTCATCTGTGCTGCAGTTCCTTCTAATGCGAAGGTATTGGCCCTTGGGTATAAGCAAGGGACTCAGTTGCTGGCGAGGTCACTGGGCAAGGGCCTCAAACCCTCGCAAAATTCACGTCGCTACTCAAAAAACACGACACACAAATTACGACACTCGCTAAATTTTACGAGGAACGCAAACAACGTACGAAACACGTTACCACACATTACGACCTCGCAAACATCGGACGCAACACGCCGACATACAAACATTTAAAACACAATACATACACACAGCACATACATAAAAAACTTACCTACACCAAGAGGGAGCACCCAGGACCTCAAAAATGCAACTTACACCTCGATTTTACTCGAAATAAAACAGTTTAGACACTAAAAAAAAATCTAAGCGAGAGAAAAAATGGCCGCCGAACAAAACGAAAACGAGGCTACAGCACTCTAAACTCGCAAAACACCACAAAACACCTACGGATATTCCGATACAGACCTATACCACACATTACTCGCCATTTTACACCAATGCGGAAGTACACGACTACGCTAACGGTTTGGTCTCGCGCACGCACAGTGTTACACTGCACACATTCAGCATGCTTATACAGCAGCTCCACACCACTAATGCTGCAGCAACATCAACACAGATTGCCAGCTCTTCATCACAATGCTTCAAAATAGGTACACTATATTCATTTACTAATTTAGCTACCTTACAATTTCATTGCCGTCATTTTTTGACGGGCAATTCGCTAGTATCATATAATCTGGAAAAATAACCAGGCCTAGCTCTCCCAGAGCCATAATTGTGGGGTAAACTTTATTTTATTATTAACCTTTATATGTAAACAAAATGATATCAAGTTTAGGAGCCAGTCACTTTGTAAGGAGCTTGGAATGATGTATGTCCGGGTTCTCAAGATACATCAACAGGCCAGTATTTTAGTTTTTTCCAGTCTGTGGCTCCGTCATTTTAGTTAAACCACATGTGCTCAAGTAGAGAAACCAATAAATCATGGCCAGTTGATGTCCTTCGGAAGCACAGAGATAAATAGAAGTAAAATAGCCCGTAGGATAACAAAACTTATGGCTACAACTTGTGTATGTAAAAAGAGGCTTACAGCTTTGCAGCCTTATTAAATTGCGATTCGGCCAATTGAAAAGGCCTCTATATAAGCACATAGCATATGTTTTTTACAGAAGTTTTTAGTTAGTGAACTTCTATTCAAAAAAAGATAAAACTTTACTTTGATTTTTATGGTGAAGTCTGACTTGTTGTGTAATGGGGGTATCAAGCATATGTTTAATACTTAGTACATGTTCCCCTATCCTGCGTCGTAGCTGGCGGACAGTTTTGCCAACATAAATCCTCTTACAAATGCATACTGCTACATATACTACACCTGTGGAACAGCAGTTAAAGAAATCTCTGATTTCATATTTAACATTAGTTGTTGGATGTACAAAAACTTTTGTGGGTATGAAGTAACTACAGTATTTGCATCTGCCACATCTGAAACAGCCTAGTGGAGGTTTAAGCCACGTGGTATTCTGTCCTTTTTCTTTGAAGGTGCTATGTACCAAAATGTCTTTAAGATTTTTACCTCTGCGGTATGTGACTGAGATATTAGGTGTTAAAGCCTCAGTGAGGTCTTCATCACTTTTTTAGAAGGTACCAATATTTGGCCAGTGACTCTTTCACAATCTCAGAATCATAACCAAAGGTCATAATGCAGCGGATGGGATTTTGATCTTGTAAGGTGCCTTTTAAAGATTTTTTTCCATGAAGCAGATCAGTTCTATTGCAATTATAAGCATACTTAAATGCTGTTTTAAGGCAATTTTTTGAAAAGCCTCTTTCTTTAAATCATTTTCTCAGTTTGTCTGCTTCTACTTTAAACTCTTCATCTGTGCTGCAGTTCCTTCTAATGCGAAGGTATTGGCCCTTGGGTATAAGCAAGGGACTCAGTTGCTGGCGAGGTCACTGGGCAAGGGCCTCAAACCCTCGCAAAATTCACGTCGCTACTCAAAAAACACGACACACAAATTACGACACTCGCTAAATTTTACGAGGAACGCAAACAACGTACGAAACACGTTACCACACATTACGACCTCGCAAACATCGGACGCAACACGCCGACATACAAACATTTAAAACACAATACATACACACAGCACATACATAAAAAACTTACCTACACCAAGAGGGAGCACCCAGGACCTCAAAAATGCAACTTACACCTCGATTTTACTCGAAATAAAACAGTTTAGACACTAAAAAAAAATCTAAGCGAGAGAAAAAATGGCCGCCGAACAAAACGAAAACGAGGCTACAGCACTCTAAACTCGCAAAACACCACAAAACACCTACGGATATTCCGATACAGACCTATACCACACATTACTCGCCATTTTACACCAATGCGGAAGTACACGACTACGCTAACGGTTTGGTCTCGCGCACGCACAGTGTTACACTGCACACATTCAGCATGCTTATACAGCAGCTCCACACCACTAATGCTGCAGCAACATCAACACAGATTGCCAGCTCTTCATCACAATGCTTCAAAATAGGTACACTATATTCATTTACTAATTTAGCTACCTTACAATTTCATTGCCGTCATTTTTTGACGGGCAATTCGCTAGTATCATATAATCTGGAAAAATAACCAGGCCTAGTTCTCCCAGAGCCATAATTGTGGGGTAAACTTTATTTTATTATTAACCTTTATATGTAAACAAAATGATATCAAGTTTAGGAGCCAGTCACTTTGTAAGGAGCTTGGAATGATGTATGTCCGGGTTCTCAAGATACATCAACAGGCCAGTATTTTAGTTTTTTCCAGTCTGTGGCTCCGTCATTTTAGTTAAACCACATGTGCTCAAGTAGAGAAACCAATAAATCATGGCCAGTTGATGTCCTTCGGAAGCACAGAGATAAATAGAAGTAAAATAGCCCGTAGGATAACAAAACTTATGGCTACAACTTGTGTATGTAAAAAGAGGCTTACAGCTTTGCAGCCTTATTAAATTGCGATTCGGCCAATTGAAAAGGCCTCTATATAAGCACATAGCATATGTTTTTTACAGAAGTTTTTAGTTAGTGAACTTCTATTCAAAAAAAGATAAAACTTTACTTTGATTTTTATGGTGAAGTCTGACTTGTTGTGTAATGGGGGTATCAAGCATATGTTTAATACTTAGTACATGTTCCCCTATCCTGCGTCGTAGCTGGCGGACAGTTTTGCCAACATAAATCCTCTTACAAATGCATACTGCTACATATACTACACCTGTGGAACAGCAGTTAAAGAAATCTCTGATTTCATATTTAACATTAGTTGTTGGATGTACAAAAACTTTTGTGGGTATGAAGTAACTACAGTATTTGCATCTGCCACATCTGAAACAGCCTAGTGGAGGTTTAAGCCACGTGGTATTCTGTCCTTTTTCTTTGAAGGTGCTATGTACCAAAATGTCTTTAAGATTTTTACCTCTGCGGTATGTGACTGAGATATTAGGTGTTAAAGCCTCAGTGAGGTCTTCATCACTTTTTTAGAAGGTACCAATATTTGGCCAGTGACTCTTTCACAATCTCAGAATCATAACCAAAGGTCATAATGCAGCGGATGGGATTTTGATCTTGTAAGGTGCCTTTTAAAGATTTTTTTCCATGAAGCAGATCAGTTCTATTGCAATTATAAGCATACTTAAATGCTGTTTTAAGGCAATTTTTTGAAAAGCCTCTTTCTTTAAATCATTTTCTCAGTTTGTCTGCTTCTACTTTAAACTCTTCATCTGTGCTGCAGTTCCTTCTAATGCGAAGGTATTGGCCCTTGGGTATAAGCAAGGGACTCAGTTGCTGGCGAGGTCACTGGGCAAGGGCCTCAAACCCTCGCAAAATTCACGTCGCTACTCAAAAAACACGACACACAAATTACGACACTCGCTAAATTTTACGAGGAACGCAAACAACGTACGAAACACGTTACCACACATTACGACCTCGCAAACATCGGACGCAACACGCCGACATACAAACATTTAAAACACAATACATACACACAGCACATACATAAAAAACTTACCTACACCAAGAGGGAGCACCCAGGACCTCAAAAATGCAACTTACACCTCGATTTTACTCGAAATAAAACAGTTTAGACACTAAAAAAAAATCTAAGCGAGAGAAAAAATGGCCGCCGAACAAAACGAAAACGAGGCTACAGCACTCTAAACTCGCAAAACACCACAAAACACCTACGGATATTCCGATACAGACCTATACCACACATTACTCACCATTTTACACCAATGCGGAAGTACACGACTACGCTAACGGTTTGGTCTCGCGCACGCACAGTGTTACACTGCACACATTCAGCATGCTTATACAGCAGCTCCACACCACTAATGCTGCAGCAACATCAACACAGATTGCCAGCTCTTCATCACAATGCTTCAAAATAGGTACACTATATTCATTTACTAATTTAGCTACCTTACAATTTCATTGCCGTCATTTTTTGACGGGCAATTCGCTAGTATCATATAATCTGGAAAAATAACCAGGCCTAGTTCTCCCAGAGCCATAATTGTGGGGTAAACTTTATTTTATTATTAACCTTTATATGTAAACAAAATGATATCAAGTTTAGGAGCCAGTCACTTTGTAAGGAGCTTGGAATGATGTATGTCCGGGTTCTCAAGATACATCAACAGGCCAGTATTTTAGTTTTTTCCAGTCTGTGGCTCCGTCATTTTAGTTAAACCACATGTGCTCAAGTAGAGAAACCAATAAATCATGGCCAGTTGATGTCCTTCGGAAGCACAGAGATAAATAGAAGTAAAATAGCCCGTAGGATAACAAAACTTATGGCTACAACTTGTGTATGTAAAAAGAGGCTTACAGCTTTGCAGCCTTATTAAATTGCGATTCGGCCAATTGAAAAGGCCTCTATATAAGCACATAGCATATGTTTTTTACAGAAGTTTTTAGTTAGTGAACTTCTATTCAAAAAAAGATAAAACTTTACTTTGATTTTTATGGTGAAGTCTGACTTGTTGTGTAATGGGGGTATCAAGCATATGTTTAATACTTAGTACATGTTCCCCTATCCTGCGTCGTAGCTGGCGGACAGTTTTGCCAACATAAATCCTCTTACAAATGCATACTGCTACATATACTACACCTGTGGAACAGCAGTTAAAGAAATCTCTGATTTCATATTTAACATTAGTTGTTGGATGTACAAAAACTTTTGTGGGTATGAAGTAACTACAGTATTTGCATCTGCCACATCTGAAACAGCCTAGTGGAGGTTTAAGCCACGTGGTATTCTGTCCTTTTTCTTTGAAGGTGCTATGTACCAAAATGTCTTTAAGATTTTTACCTCTGCGGTATGTGACTGAGATATTAGGTGTTAAAGCCTCAGTGAGGTCTTCATCACTTTTTTAGAAGGTACCAATATTTGGCCAGTGACTCTTTCACAATCTCAGAATCATAACCAAAGGTCATAATGCAGCGGATGGGATTTTGATCTTGTAAGGTGCCTTTTAAAGATTTTTTTCCATGAAGCAGATCAGTTCTATTGCAATTATAAGCATACTTAAATGCTGTTTTAAGGCAATTTTTTGAAAAGCCTCTTTCTTTAAATCATTTTCTCAGTTTGTCTGCTTCTACTTTAAACTCTTCATCTGTGCTGCAGTTCCTTCTAATGCGAAGGTATTGGCCCTTGGGTATAAGCAAGGGACTCAGTTGCTGGCGAGGTCACTGGGCAAGGGCCTCAAACCCTCGCAAAATTCACGTCGCTACTCAAAAAACACGACACACAAATTACGACACTCGCTAAATTTTACGAGGAACGCAAACAACGTACGAAACACGTTACCACACATTACGACCTCGCAAACATCGGACGCAACACGCCGACATACAAACATTTAAAACACAATACATACACACAGCACATACATAAAAAACTTACCTACACCAAGAGGGAGCACCCAGGACCTCAAAAATGCAACTTACACCTCGATTTTACTCGAAATAAAACAGTTTAGACACTAAAAAAAAATCTAAGCGAGAGAAAAAATGGCCGCCCGAACAAAACGAAAACGAGGCTACAGCACTCTAAACTCGCAAAACACCACAAAACACCTACGGATATTCCGATACAGACCTATACCACACATTACTCGCCATTTTACACCAATGCGGAAGTACACGACTACGCTAACGGTTTGGTCTCGCGCACGCACAGTGTTACACTGCACACATTCAGCATGCTTATACAGCAGCTCCACACCACTAATGCTGCAGCAACATCAACACAGATTGCCAGCTCTTCATCACAATGCTTCAAAATAGGTACACTATATTCATTTACTAATTTAGCTACCTTACAATTTCATTGCCGTCATTTTTTGACGGGCAATTCGCTAGTATCATATAATCTGGAAAAATAACCAGGCCTAGTTCTCCCAGAGCCATAATTGTGGGGTAAACTTTATTTTATTATTAACCTTTATATGTAAACAAAATGATATCAAGTTTAGGAGCCAGTCACTTTGTAAGGAGCTTGGAATGATGTATGTCCGGGTTCTCAAGATACATCAACAGGCCAGTATTTTAGTTTTTTCCAGTCTGTGGCTCCGTCATTTTAGTTAAACCACATGTGCTCAAGTAGAGAAACCAATAAATCATGGCCAGTTGATGTCCTTCGGAAGCACAGAGATAAATAGAAGTAAAATAGCCCGTAGGATAACAAAACTTATGGCTACAACTTGTGTATGTAAAAAGAGGCTTACAGCTTTGCAGCCTTATTAAATTGCGATTCGGCCAATTGAAAAGGCCTCTATATAAGCACATAGCATATGTTTTTTACAGAAGTTTTTAGTTAGTGAACTTCTATTCAAAAAAAGATAAAACTTTACTTTGATTTTTATGGTGAAGTCTGACTTGTTGTGTAATGGGGGTATCAAGCATATGTTTAATACTTAGTACATGTTCCCCTATCCTGCGTCGTAGCTGGCGGACAGTTTTGCCAACATAAATCCTCTTACAAATGCATACTGCTACATATACTACACCTGTGGAACAGCAGTTAAAGAAATCTCTGATTTCATATTTAACATTAGTTGTTGGATGTACAAAAACTTTTGTGGGTATGAAGTAACTACAGTATTTGCATCTGCCACATCTGAAACAGCCTAGTGGAGGTTTAAGCCACGTGGTATTCTGTCCTTTTTCTTTGAAGGTGCTATGTACCAAAATGTCTTTAAGATTTTTACCTCTGCGGTATGTGACTGAGATATTAGGTGTTAAAGCCTCAGTGAGGTCTTCATCACTTTTTTAGAAGGTACCAATATTTGGCCAGTGACTCTTTCACAATCTCAGAATCATAACCAAAGGTCATAATGCAGCGGATGGGATTTTGATCTTGTAAGGTGCCTTTTAAAGATTTTTTTCCATGAAGCAGATCAGTTCTATTGCAATTATAAGCATACTTAAATGCTGTTTTAAGGCAATTTTTTGAAAAGCCTCTTTCTTTAAATCATTTTCTCAGTTTGTCTGCTTCTACTTTAAACTCTTCATCTGTGCTGCAGTTCCTTCTAATGCGAAGGTATTGGCCCTTGGGTATTCCTCTTTTAAGAGGTTCAAAGTGTTGGCTTTCCCACTTCAATAAAGTGTCCTTTGTGTATGTAGTTGAGGATATTTTGCCACTCTCATCTTTTTTGATCAATAGGTCAAGAAGTGTAATTTTAGAGTCATTAATCTCGTGGGTAAATCTAAAGCCTAGTGAATTGATGTTAAGTTTCACCATAAATTCCTCAAACTTACTTTTAGTACTTGTCCATACCAGCAGGATATCATCTATGTAGCGCCTCCACATTAATATTAAATCAGTATATTCTGAAAGAAGATCATTAAAAACGAGTTTCTCTTCCCACCAGCCCAATAGCAAGTTAGCATAGCTTGGGGCGCATGGAGTGCCCATGGCTGTTCCTTTAATTTGGTGGTACCATTTCCCATTGTAGGTGAAATAATTATGTTTAAGAACATAATCTAATAGGACTAAAGATAATTCATTGAACTTTTGGAAATTAGTGCCTTTACTTTGTAAAAATAACTTTGTTGTTTCAATACCTTCCTTGTGAGGTATACTGCTATATAATGCTTCTACAGCCACAGTTGCCAAATATGAATTAGTGGATATTGTGCGATCTTCAAGTTGTTTTAAAATATCATTTGTATCTTTTACAAATGATGGTAATGCTTCAACCATATCTTTAAGATGATAGTCTAAGAACAGACTGGACATGTCGTGCAATGGGGGTATCAAGCATATGTTTAATACTTAGTACATGTTCCCCTATCCTGCGTCGTAGCTGGCGGACAGTTTTGCCAACATAAATCTTTTTACAAACACTTTCCATTACTTATGGTTGCCTTAAATACCTCACGTAGACGCTACCCCCCTGTTTGCCCTTTGAGAAAGACGTCCTCTGTGACGTCGAAACGCGTCAGGCTTAGGCGGAACGTCTTATGCGGTTTACAGTGGAATGCATATAGACGCTGGGTGCTCTGTTACTTTGTGCTCTTTGTAAATAACCTCCAAAACCCCTACTAAACAAGATTGTTTTAGCTCATGTGAATTGACACAGTATTATATTATTATAACGATCCCTGTGGACTTCCCTGTGGATATCAAACTATCTATTATACTAAGTGTGTTATAGTCACTTTCTTGTATATGACACATTTTCATGAATTAGAAATATTCAGAAAGAAGTGGAAGCCATAAGAGTTTTATAGGGGGAGAGATAGGAGAAAGAAAAATATTCATCTATGTTTATGGTAATTTTGAGCGCTTAATAAGAACAGAAGCACTTTAGAACCTTACATTTAACAAAGTTGATTTAACAACATGAGATATTGAATATCCTACAAACTAGGGTTCCTTAGGCCTTACGAAAAGGCATTGTTTTTAATTTACCTTTCCCAGCCTTGGTTTTAATGTTTTAATCATCGTTGTGAGGTACAAGTACCTAATAAATTGTAAAAACATATGACATTTTTCCCAATATAACTATATAACTATTTTGTGATATGGTATACCAATATCAGAGTGGAAAACGCTCATGGGATTTGAAAAATCCAATTTCACCTAAAGCGAACTTCTATCCAAAAGCAAGGTTTTCACTAACTAAAAACTTCTGTAAAAAAATTATGCTATGTGCTTATATAAAGCCCTTTTCAATTGACCGAATTGCAATTTAACAAGGCTGTTGGTTTTTTAGCTATTATTAGAGTAATTAAAAATAGATCACTTTAAAGGCATATATACGTTTCCTTTTTCATGCACCACCAAAAAAAAAAAAGTGTCAGTATTACTGATTTACATTGAAGATACCTCATGGGGGATATTCTCCACCTGTTACATATTACCACTTGATTTAATATACGACTAATATAGTTCCAAAATCATAAATTATTAGTGATACAATTAGCATCATGTTGTATTGTATATATATATATATATATATATATTTGTTCTTTCTCATATGAATGTCAATAAAAGTAAACTTTTAGAAAAACAGTTTGCTGTAAAAGACGACACTACACCATTATAAAACAGCACTTTATGCTGCAAATTAAAGTGTTTACACCTTTTTTACATGGTACTGACTACTCTACATGATGATTCTGCAAAGTATCCATAAGTCCACAGTCCATTATATATCTGAGGAAGAGACAGTTGGGTGTAGAAAAAGTCATGACCCCATGGACTCATGGACATTTTTGAGATAGCAACCTTGATGGACACTAGCCATGTGACGACCTAACCCTAGACCTATTCTAATGGCCATAAGAGCTTTTAAAAGGACCACTTGCTGCTTTATGTTGTTGTATGATGTATTTTCCCCAAGCCCTAACTCTTTGCCCTGGGCCCCTAAGACCTCTTTCCACTAGGCCATTTGAGCCTAGGGAGCTCTGGGCCATTTCTTCATTTTGGGAACAGTTGTGTTATGTGTAGAATGTGTTTGGGGTTATAAATATTTAATTGGACTAATAAAAATACTTGGGGGTTAGTACAAACCATTCAATCTAATAGGGAGCCCAAACTGCTAAAATAATTATGGTAGCCAAAGTCAGCTCCGAAAAGTGAATACAACCCAGAGCTACTCCAACCCCCTAGCCAACTCTTCTCCGATTCAATAAAGGTATCGCTATCAAAGAGGTCATTGAGTGAACAGTCAAGGTCACTCAACATTAATGCAGTCAATTTCCATTGAACTCACGAAGTCTTACCACTACTCTCACCGCATTCAGGAGGTACCCCGAGACCATTAACCAGCCCCACTATCCTGTGCTGAGTCCCCTGAATATCACAGAGACAGTTCTTAGAAAAACTAAAATGTTCACCCTCCAGGTCCTTGATTCCCCACATGGGTTACACCCAAATCCATCACTCAGATACTCTGTCTCCAGTAGTGACACTACCTAATCAGCTTCTGCCAGGGCCAGATTACCGCTCGGCATCTAAGTGGAGGAGACAAGCTGGTACGAATTCCTTGGAGACAGATCTGGCCCATGCGGGGTAGTTCAAAGGAGGCAAATAGTGTGAAACTTGTGTTTACCACAAGGGCAAACACTGTATAAATTATGTGTACTGCAAAATAAAGTTTATGCTCTGTTTGGGGCACATGTGCATGGTGTGTTTCATTATGACGGGAGGTGTTTATCATGTTTGTAATCAGAAATTATCCATGTGATCTGGCCCCTTTTCTCCTGAATAACATCTGCTCTGCAGGAAATCAGGGATCTGGTCTGATAGTACTGGGTAAATCGCTTGTCTGTCTCTGCATCTCCTCCAAGCCTCTAAAAGTACTTGATTTCTATCTTGGATAAGTTTCCATGTGCCATAACGGCTGCTGTTTTGGATAGTTGATGAATCCAGCCGCTGCCACGAGATGTTATTATCTGCTTCTTCAGTTGGGCTTGATAAGGCTATTATGGCGAAACTTACCCAGCAGATCTTTTCAGATTATTTTTATCCCTTCACCAAGACAGCTGATGTCTCTTACATTAGATGCAGCATTTAAAAATATGAATGCAGGCTCAGCATTATACAAAAATCAGGAACTGTTTTTATTTCTGTGGAAACTTCATATACTGCATTGAGAACTGGCTTTTCCTCAGAGACACACTAACTCTTAATCTCAACTGAACCTCTCAACTGCCTAACTGCTCTGCCTAACTTCTTTCACTGACAGATACAGACAGACAACAAAACATTCTAAAATATTTAACACTTTATGAACCAAACGTGCAGCACACAGAATCACACATCACAAGTCAATCACACATAGGAAAGCAACATAACATACTGTAAATAACATAACATAGGGTAATCAACTTAACACATATTACATAACAACAACAATTACTGAACCCAAATCATGACAATGAGGGTGATGGATAATCAAGCAATATCCAAGTAAAATTCTTAATCAATTAAAAAAAGATAGCTTTAGCTGTAGCTATTTCACATTTTAAGAAAATTACTTTTAGTGCAGATGTCTGTTCAACCGATTATAAAGTATCAGCACCCTATATTTATTCAAAAAAAATATTATTGACAATGAGCTCATCAATCACTTTAATTATTTAAAACATCTGTGACATAAAGATGTATCATACTAAACACATTAGTATAACTTATAAACAGAGGATACTTTTGTAGACAGCTTGACATTTATGAGCCTTTCAGAACCTAAGAGCATAGATTTTATCTTTTACAGCTCAGTAGACTCAATGCTTTGTTTGAAGCAACAAACGCACAAAGAAAACAAGAAAATTAACGGGAGGGGCTACTAAGGTTGAATAACATATAAAGATTATATAAAAAATATATATAACTTAGTTTACAGGTCCACAAATTGACCATGAGTGTTCAGCATGATGGTGTAGAGCAAAGTCCATAAGTTCAGGGTCCCTTAAAGGGATATGTAAGTTTACTGAATTATGAATGCATCTGATAGAGGATAATTAATAGTGTATGAAAACATGTTTTACATGAAAAGAATCCCAAAAATAAACATTTAAATACTTACCTTGAAATTAGCAAAATGTTTTGTTATTTCTGACAGTTGCAAATTAGGGTTAACAACCTCCAAAACCAGGCTAAATTAGCATAACATTTAAATAATTTATTTTGGCCACTTACATTAGCTGAAACATTTGAACAAACTGGGGGGTTCCTATCTGTGTTGCAAAGCAGCCTGGAATATGTAGTGAGGCACTATGTCAGCAGCAGCATATAGCACACATCAGACAGGAAGCTGCAAGGAGATTGGCTGAGAAAGCAATAGCGGGTGAATAATGGGTTAAATGAATCCCCTAATACTTCATGCTGATTAGAGGGGGGTCCAAGGATGTTAACATAATCATTAGAAAGATTTTTAGATATTAATAAAATGTTTTATGAGATGTGCTGCATACATATAGGCTGCATTTTGTTTATAGAGTGCAGAAAAGTAATAACCCAGGAAACTTACAAATATATCCCTTTAATCAAAAGGTTATTAGTAACCAAGTGCAGACGCATAGTGTGTAATGTAATAATACAAGAACTTACTAAAAGAACAGCACTGTTGAAAAGTTTTGTTAACATGCTTTACAGCTCTGCATTTTTATGATCTTAGTAGAATTTCATAATATGTCAGGTTGATATGTAATGGCGGACTCATATTAAACATTCCCCACATCTCATACATACAACTGATCTTTATCCTATGTAAGTTTTTTGTGTCATTTCAAATCTGACTGAAACACATTTTTTTCTCTTGTGTAAATTTCAGAACATGCGAATGATGTTTATCCTGTGTGAGTTCTCATATGTTGCTTGAGATTTGAGGCCAGACTAAAACATTTCCCACATTCAGAACATGCAAAGGGTTTTTCTCCTGTATGAGTTCTCTTATGTTTATTAAGAGATGAGCGATGACTGAAACATTTCCTACATTCAGAACATGGAAAAGGTTTTTCTCCTGTATGAGTCTTCCTATGGTTATCAAGATTTGAGAGCTGACTGAAACTTTTCCCACATTCAGAACATGGAAAGGGTTTTTCTCCTGTGTGAATCATCTTATGTTTAGTAAGAGCTGAGATCTGACTGAAACATTTCCTACATTCAGAACATGGAAAAGGTTTTTCTCCTGTATAAATCATCTTATGGCTATTAAGATTTGAGAGCTGGCTGAAACATTTCCCACATTCAGAACATGGAAAAGGTTTTTCTCCTGTATGAGTCATTTTATGCCTATTAAGATTTGAGAGCTGGCTGAAACATTTCCCACATTCAGAACATGTAAAAGGTTTTTCTCCTGTATGAGTCATCTTATGCCTATTAAGATTTGAGAGCTGGCTGAAACATTTCCCACATTCAGAACATGGAAAAGGTTTTTCTCCTGTATGAGTCTTTCTATGGTTATTAAGATTTGAGAGCTGACTGAAACTTTTCCCACATTCAGAACAGGGAAAGGGTTTTTCTCCTGTATGAATCATCTTATGTTTAGTAAGAGCTGAGATCTGACTGAAACATTTCCTACATTCAGAACACGGAAAAGGTTTTTCTCCTGTATGAGTCATCTTATGACTATTAAGATGTGAGAGCTGACTGAAACATTTCCCACATTCAGAACATGGAAAAGGTTTTTCTCCAGGATGAGTCATCTTATGGCTATTGAGATTTGAGAGCTGGCTGAAACATTTCCCACATTCAGAACATGGAAAAGGTTTTTCTCCTGTATGCATCCTCTTATGACTATTAAGATGTGAGAGCTGACTGAAACATTTCCCACATTCAGAACATGGAAAAGGTTTTTCTCCTGTATGAGTCATCTTATGGCTGTTAAGAACTGAGGCCCAACTGAAAAATTTCCCACATTCAGTACATGAAAATGTTTTTTCTCCAGTGTGAGAAGTGTGGTCTTCTCCAAGGGTATTCCAAATCTCGGTTCCATCTGTTGGAAACAAAAGCACCAGGAGTAAATTGTAACAGCTTTAACATACTTCTAAATGGAAATAATTAGTTAGTATATATGTCTATTAAAGTTACAATAATTATTTATATAGTACTGAGACCAATTTGCAGTTGATAAAGGGTCAATTTGGTTGAAAATTATTTAGCTTAGTCTATTAATTTAGTGGAAGTTATGTAATTCCTTATGAACATACAACATTTTTTTCTAATTATATGAAAATGAGGTAACAGATGTCTGAATGTCTATAGAATGCAGTGTGATCCGGTGCACACCAATGATTCTCAATTATGGTCTTTTGTTTAACTAAATATGATTGTCTGCAAAATGTTATTTAAAAGACACAAAAAGGACTTGACAAATCCCTATACTGACCCTGGATGTATCTATATAATGTAATCGTATCTCCTCTTAGACACCTTTTTTCTAGAGGACACAATTATAATTTGGATAGTCTTTCTTCATAACTTAGCCCCTCCATTCCACTTATTAGTTTTGTTGCCCTTCTCTGTACTCTTTCCAGCTCTAAATGTTCTTTTTTATGCCGTGGTGTTCAAAATTGTAGACATATTCTTGTATATTAGCCCTTATTAACCGTTCTAGAAGCTCCCAAACATGTGAGGCTTACAGTTCTATACTTATTATTATAATTATCAGTTTATAACTAATGTGAGAATCTCTGTATATAAAAAAAACAATAAACCGATTGAATACAATGAACAATATTATTAATACATTTATCCTGTACATTTGCTGAGGATGTGTTAGACATTAAGTTATAGACCGATATTAGTAATGATTGGAAAGTACTACATTTTAGATCCCCCATAACCATATCAAGCTCTCTGAGCCATACATTACAATACTGAGCTGCACAAACAATGCTGTATATCTCAAGGAATATGTACTATAGGGATAAATAGCTATTGCAATGTATAGACAATTTGTAATCCTCTTTAAGATAAAATAAATGTATTGTTATGGTGCCAGTGTGACGTTACAGAATTTGTTATTAATGTTCTTATTGTGTAATAATTTTTTACCTTCCCTGATATTCCCAGGACTCTCCTCCTCCTTCACCTGCTGCTGATCTCTTTAATGCAGCTCTTCTTTTTCAACCTTGGAGACAACTGGAGGCTTCACATCTAAAGGTCCTACAGATATAGATAAACAGATTATAGACTTTCACCATTGTAATTATTTACTATCAATCTGGTGTTTGTGTCTTAAAATCTATTTAAATCACCTTTATCGTGAGATGCGGTGCTTCTAAAACTTCTTGGGTGAGAGATGATGGATAAATACACCCCAATAAGGACTGAAGTAAGTGATAATTGCCCATAAGATATTACTCACCTTCACTGATATTTACAGGAATTTCCTCCTCTTTAATCTCCCGGGGACTCCTCATATTTTTCTCTTCTTCCTGGTCAGACTCTGAGAGAACTGATGGTGTCACTTTGTCACTGTCTGTACAAATAAACATGAGACGGTCACACACTGGGATTTGTTACATGTCTTTATGGTCTGTACACATAAACATGAGACAGTCACACACTGGGATTTGTTACATGTCTTTATGGTCTGTACAAATAAACATGAGATGGTCACACCCTGGGATTTGTTACAGGTCTTTATGGTCTGTACAAATACACTGAGACATCACACACTGGGATTTTTTACAGGTCTTTATGGTCTGTACAAATAAACATGAGACAGTCACACGCTGGGATTTGTTACATGTCTTTATGGTCTGTACAGAAGTACAGTAAATAAAGAGTACATTTGTGTTCACACTTGAATGTCTTAAGCAAGTTAAAAAAAATGCTTCCAGCTCAGAATTCCAAGAAATACAGTTATTACACTGCATTCTGGGAAGCTTAGCTGAGACATGCAAATGTTCCCACAAATGCATCACTCTTCAATCCATAGCCACTTGGTCTGTATAGATAAACATGTGACGGTCACATGCTGGGATTTGTTGCACATCTTTATGGTCTGTACAAATAAACATGGGACGATCACACGCTAGGATTTGTTACACGTGTTTATGGTCTGTAGAGATAAACATGAGAAAGTCACATGCTGGAATTTGTTACACGTCTTTATGGTCACACACTGGGATTTGTTACATGACCAGACCCAGACTCTAATGAGTCAGAGATTTAAATAGCAGACACATAATAAAAGGATCCATGTAATAAGACGTGTTCTCCTAAACGTGTAATGTAATGACTTGATATATATATATATATTTATATAAATATATCTATAGGGAGGACATTCATACCTTTTGGGAAAGATATGTAAGAGCCAGCAGAACAACATTCCCACTCCTGTTTGTGTTGGGCTCAGACATTTGTAAGGCTGGCTCCTATATTTTACTTTCAGCTTTTCTGTAACAACAGATCACACGCCTTGCATTTTCCACATTTTCTTAGTCCCACCATCTGACTAAGCCAATTACTGTATTTTTTTGTTTCTTCAAAAAGACTTTGTGTTAGTTAGTCTCCAAAGCTTCTGCCCCTTCAGTAGGTGACCAATGCCCCCTTGGTAAAAGTTCTATCAACACTTGATCCGTAGTCAGTAAATGCCAATGTCTGTTTAAGAT
>JAPZIH010001135.1:55000-58200 GCA_027410445.1 Discoglossus pictus
AACCTACCTCAACCAACGCTTTGTTAAATTGGCAAAGCCAGCACCCCAGACCCTTAAAATGTGGGATTCCAACTGGACAGTATTTACGAATAAGATGTAACAGTAGCGACATTGAGACTTTTAAGATCCAAGCACAAGATCTTCGCTATCGCCTCAGACAACAAGGGTATCCAAATAAGACTCTTAAAAAAGCCTACCAAAGGGCCCTACTCAGTCAAAGATCTGACCTTCTCTATAAATCGAGAGAGGATATAGATTATTATATAATCCGTTGCATATTATTATTATTACTTTTATTTATAACGCGCCAACATATTCCGTAGCGCTATACAGAGGAAATGAACAAGGAAAAATATCCATTTTAACAAACTGCAAAAAATGGAGGGCACTGTTTTGAGCTTAGAATCTTTGTAGAAAGTGCTTTTTCCCAAAGCACTCTACAAGATTGAAAACTCTCTACTTACAATCTGAAGGGAATGGAAGAGGCAGATAACAAATAGCAAGGGTCAGGAAGAAAGTGAAGTTTCATTAGGTAGGAGGGTATGCAAAGTTAGAATGTTTTTCAAGCAGAAGGAAAAGGAAAGCAACTGAGAAAGTAATTTGGTAAGTGATCCTAGTATGTAATATGTTATCTGCCCCTAGTGGTCAGATAGTATAATCTGTGAGTGGGAGGTGAGGGGCCTGTGTTAGGAGGTATGTCCCAAGAAGCCAGCAGAAGAAAGAGAGAGAGGGAGAGGAAGTGGGATTTGGACTTGCAGAAGTGTTTCTGCTTATGAGCTTTAGAAGGGGGAGGAGATGGTGAATGGAGGAGTAAGAGTAGCTCATGGGAGAATAAAAGAGGAGAGGAGAGCATGTAAAGTTAGATGGTTAGGTTGGAGACATGATGTGGAAAAGTTGAGAAGAGAAGCTTGAGGAAAAAACAGGATGTAATGAGGAAGGAAAAGGCATGAGGAAACATTGTGTAAAAGATTATTAGGTATAGTTAGCAGATGTTTCTAATTGATCAGCTGTAGGAAATTTGAGTGACTCAATAAATCAAGAGAAACAAGGGGCGGGTGGGTGAGGGGCAGGGGGGGTGGGAAGTGATTGTTGTTCCAGAGAGAGAGTGTGAGAGAGAGACTGAGGCCCACAGATAGTGGAGAGACTTCAGCACAGCTTCTGACAGTGTGTTTGATTGTTGTTCCAGAGAGAGAGTGTGAGAGAGAGACTGAGGCCCACAGATAGTGGAGAGACTTCAGCACAGCTTCTGACAGTGTGTCTGATTGTTGTTCCAGAGAGAGAGTGTGAGAGAGAGACTGAGGCCCACAGATAGTGGAGAGACTTCAGCACAGCTTCTGACAGTGTGTTTGATTGTTGTTCCAAAAAGAGAGTGTGAGAGAGAGACTGAAGCCCACAGATAGTGGAGAGACTTCAGCACAGCTTCTGACAGTGTGTTTGATTGTTGTTCCAGAGAGAGAGTGTGAGAGAGAGACTGAGGCCCACAGATAGTGGAGAGACTTCAGCACAGCTTCTGACAGTGTGTCTGATTGTTGTTCCAGAGAGAGAGTGTGAGAGAGAGACTGAGGCCCACAGATAGTGGAGAGACTTCAGCACAGCTTCTGACAGTGTGTTTGATTGTTGTTCCAGAGAGAGAGTGTGAGAGAGAGACTGAGGCCCACAGATAGTGGAGAGACTTCAGCACAGCTTCTGACAGTGTGTTTGATTGTTGTTCCAAAAAGAGAGTGTGAGAGAGAGACTGAAGCCCACAGATAGTGGAGAGACTTCAGCACAGCTTCTGACAGTGTGTTTGATTGTTGTTCCAGAGAGAGAGTGTGAGAGAGAGACTGCGGCCCACAGATAGTGGAGAGACTTCAGCACAGCTTCTGACAGTGTGTCTGATTGTTGTTCCAGAGAGAGAGTGTGAGAGAGAGACTGAGGCCCACAGATAGTGGAGAGACTTCAGCACAGCTTCTGACAGTGTGTTTGATTGTTGTTCCAAAAAGAGAGTGTGAGAGAGAGACTGAAGCCCACAGATAGTGGAGAGACTTCAGCACAGCTTCTGACAGTGTGTTTGATTGTTGTTCCAGAGAGAGAGTGTGAGAGAGAGACTGAGGCCCACAGATAGTGGAGAGACTTCAGCACAGCTTCTGACAGTGTGTTTGATTGTTGTTCCAAAAAGAGAGTGTGAGAGAGAGACTGAAGCCCACAGATAGTGGAGAGACTTCAGCACAGCTTCTGACAGTGTGTTTGATTGTTGTTCCAGAGAGAGAGTGTGAGAGAGAGACTGAGGCCCACATATAGTGGAGAGACTTCAGCACAGCTTCTGACAGTGTGTCTGATTGTTGTTCCAGAGAGAGAGTGTGAGAGAGAGACTGAGGCCCACAGATAGTGGAGAGACTTCAGCACAGCTTCTGACAGTGTGTTTGATTGTTGTTCCAAAAAGAGAGTGTGAGAGAGAGACTGAAGCCCACAGATAGTGGAGAGACTTCAGCACAGCTTCTGACAGTGTGTTTGATTGTTGTTCCAGATAGAGAGAATGTGAGAGAGAGACTGAGGCCCACAGATAGTGGAGAGACTTCAGCACAGCTTCTGACAGTGTGTCTGATTGTTGTTCCAGAGAGAGATTGTGAGAGAGAGACTGAGGCCCACAGATAGTGGAGAGACTTCAGCACAGCTTCTGACAGTGTGTTTGATTGTTGTTCCAGAGAGAGAGTGTGAGAGAGAGACTGAGGCCCACAGATAGTGGAGAGACTTCAGCACAGCTTCTGACAGTGTGTCTGATTGTTGTTCCAGAGAGAGAGTGTGAGAGAGAGACTGAGGCCCACAGATAGTGGAGAGACTTCAGCACAGCTTCTGACAGTGTGTTTGATTGTTGTTCCAGAGAGAGAGTGTGAGAGAGAGACTGAGGCCCACAGATAGTGGAGAGACTTCAGCACAGCTTCTGACAGTGTGTTTGATTGTTGTTCCAAAAAGAGAGTGTGAGAGAGAGACTGAAGCCCACAGATAGTGGAGAGACTTCAGCACAGCTTCTGACAGTGTGTTTGATTGTTGTTCCAGAGAGAGAGTGTGAGAGAGAGACTGAGGTCCACAGATAGTGGAGAGACTTCAGCACAGCTTCTGACAGTGTGTTTGATTGTTGTTCCAAAAATAGAGTGTGAGAGAGAGACTGAAGCCCACAGATAGTGGAGAGACTTCAGCACAGCTTCTGACAGTGTGTTTGA
>JAPZIH010001136.1:5000-58167 GCA_027410445.1 Discoglossus pictus
ATTTGGTATTGTGCTGTTTAGACCTTTAAACTGTCTGTTTTCCTCTCCACCAGAGCTTTGCATCTCTTCTACCTGTGTCTGCCAGGGTGTGGGCAACCTGCCTGTGTGCTTATCTAAAAATAAAGTCTATTTAGTCTCGGTTCTTCTGCAGACGGAGCATGCTGGATCATGTACTGTCACTGGGCGGAGCATAGGAGGAGCTCCAAGCATGTTACAAAAGAGCTATTACCTCTGTGTAAGCAGTGGGAAGGAGCAAATGTTGTCATGGGGCAGTGCCAGTGACATCAGTGCAGTGTAGTCTTCAGCTCCATGATAGTTCTGATCAGAGACAGAGCTGGATTTGCCCCTTGAGGAGGCACAAGTTGGAGGAGCTACACAGCTCTGCTTGAGGAGAAAACAGACAGTTTAAAAGCTTAGAAAGAAAATGTCATTAATCCAGGAAGACTATAAGGTAAATAGGTCATTATAACAGCACCAATCTAATAGAAGTATATCTTGGACTAAGTGACAGCCAAAATGTAGAAAATTCAAAGCAGTTTTTTGTTACTAGAGGATATTTGTATTACTCCCAACTGCAAACATTCATATATATATATTATTTTCCTATTGTACATAACTATCTGGGAGCTTTCTTGTGGCCCTTAGGGCGACTGTCTTCTGAGAGATTTCAAATCCTGAGACTAATCAGAAACCTCCATACACACACAGCCTGCTGGGTAACAGATCTGATGAACACATGTACACACAGATTAGACTGCTCTGCGTAATGTCTCTATTTCAGTGAAATCTGGGAGGTGTCCGGCCATAATGGCAAAGTGTAAAATACCTCTTGAGTACAAATGTCAGAGTGACAGTGACTGCCCTGATAAACAGAAGTGCTGCAGTATCTGTGGGAAGAGCTGCTGGGACCCGGCACCAGGTAATACAGGGATGTCACTGATTGGTGGCAGAAGTGGGATACTTTGTCACTGATGAGCAATAGCAGTAACAGGTCTCAGGACAGACACCAATGGTTGTTACTTCTGTTTCTGTGCAGAGCCGGTTGGTGTCTGCCCCTTATCTGACACTAAAGAGGAGCAGAGCGCTCATTGCTCATCTCAGTTCTGTAGCAGTGACTCTCATTGTGTGGCGGATAAGAAATGCTGTCTGTCTGGGGATGCTCGGAAATGTGTGAGACCATCTCAAGGTAACAATGTAACAGTGCTTTAGAATAATATTGTGTGAGAGCTGTATATAGATAAGAGACACTCCGAGATCTGGCACGCTTATCATAGTAAGGAGGAACTGGTAGAATGAATCATGAAGCACTTCCGCAATCCTGTTAGAAACACCTTCTAGAAGCAAAAGCCCAGTAACAAGCAGGTACGGCACATGTACCCTTCCCATGGTCGTATATTGGACACTCCTTCCATTCAATTCAAGATAACCAGTAAAATAATCAAGTTGTCAAGGTGATAACCACTTCTCCAAAATACCCAATCATAATCTTGGGATTCAAACACATGGTGGCAGATGGAGAGTTTCTTTCTGCACAAGTCATCTGGCCACAATTTTACACAGGTCGGCCGGCATCCATATCAATGAAATGTTGATAGGGATAAGTCCCAAATCATTGTCAATAGCCCATCTGCTTTATCCATCTTCCATGCACAAACCACATGATATGGTCCAGTACATGCAGATATGAGATGGGCTTCCTAACTGGTTCTTCAAATCCCCACTACTCCTTACCTTAGCACTAGTAGAGAGTGAAGAAGATACGGCATATTTGTAGACACTGGGTGTTACGATCTGCTTATTCTTCAGTCGGGCTTGATAAGGCTTTTGTGGCCAAACCCAACCAGCAGACCTTTCAGATTCTTTTGATCCCTTCACCAAGACAGCTGATGTCTCTTAAAATGTCCTTACTCCGATGCAGTATTTAAAAAAGTATGAACTCAAGCTCAGCATTATAAAAATAGGGAGCTACTTTAATTGTTGTTATGATTCATAACAGGTTCAATAGATTAATATTTAAACCTCAGCTGATAACATTCTGTAACAGTTTTTGTGTCTTCTGGATTTTGGATAAATTACCATTCGACCAAGGTTTTATCTGCAATTCATCATAACATCCACTTCATTATTATCTTCTCTAGGAATGCTGACATATACATATATCTTCTAGATAGGTTTCCTCCCCTTTTATTGGGAGTCTACACGAACGTTGGTTTCCTCCCCTTTGATTAGGAGCATATACACATTTAATTAATTGTGTCCGGAATAAGGCCAGCCATTTTCTCTGACACATATATTTCTTCCGGATATAATTTTCAATGTATATATTAATCGTATCTTCACTAGGGATTCTGACACATATATATCTTCCAGATATCTTATTATATATATGTATATGTATATGTATATATATATATACTAGCGACTTGCCCGTCACAATAAAACGGCAATAAAATGTAAGCCTGGCAATGGTGTTTGCCACACATTGCACGTCTTTCACCCCCCCCCCCACTCTAATCTGCATGTCTCGCGATGAGCACCTTTGGCACTCATCTTGGGCCTCACAATGAACACCGAAGGCGCTCATTGCAAGCCTCTCCGTAGAGTTGCACAAAGTGTGTCCCCCATTACATCATCTCTGCATATTCTTTATCCCATCTCTGACCACACCACCTCCTCTGTCCATCTGTAGACCTGCACAACATGTGTCCCCCATTTCATCCTCTCTGTATGTTCTTTATCCCATCTCTGACGCCACCAAATCCTCTGTCCATCTGCAGAGCTGCACAATGTGTGTTCCCCATTCCATCCTCTCTTTATGTTCTTTATCCCATCTCTGATCCCATCACCTCCTCTGTCCATCTGTAGAGCTGCACAACATTTGTCCCCCATTCCATCATCTCTTTATGTTCTTTATCCCATCAATGACCCAACCACCTCCTCTGTCCATCTGTAGAGCTGCACAACGTGTGTCCCCCATTCGATCCTGCGGTCTGTGTGACGGCTAAACCAGGATCCGATGAGTGTCAGTCTGATGTCCAGTGTACCAGCCCCAAGAGATGCTGCTGCTCCAACTGTGGCTGGAAATGTGTGACCCCAGTCCAGGGTAAGTGACAGCTGACCAAGGGTTAAATAATAACTTGGTATTTAATCTCTAAATTTGGTATTGTGCTGTTTAGACCTTTAAACTGTCTGTTTTCCTCTCCACCAGAGCTTTGCATCTCTTCTACCTGTGTCTGCCAGGGCGTGGGCAACCTGCCTGTGTGCTTATCTAAAAATAAAGTCTATTTAGTCTGGGTTCTTCTGCAGACTGAGCATGCTCAATAAAGGGTGGAGGGCTATGATGGATCATGTACTGTCTTTGGGCGGGGCCTAGGAGGGAGCTCCAAGCATGTTACAATAGAGCTATTATCTCTGTGTAAGCAGTGGGGAAGGAGCAAATGTTGTCATGGGGCAGTGCCAGTGACATCAGTGCAGTGTAGTCTTCAGCTCCATGATAGTTCTGATCAGAGACAGAGCTGGATTTGCCCCTTGAGAAGGCACAAGTTGTCGGAGCTACACAGCTCTGCCTGAGAAGAAAACAGACAGTTTAAAAGCTTAAAAAGAAAATGTCATTAATCCAGGAAGACAATGCATCAATGAAGTAAATAGGTCATTATAACAGCACCAATCTAATAGAAGTATATCTTTGACTAAGTGACAGCCAAAATGTAGAAAATTCAAAGCAGTTTTTTGTTACTAGAGGATATTTGTATTACTCCCAACTGCAAACGTTCATATATATATATTATTTTCCTATTGTACATAACTATCTGGGAGCTTTCTTGTGGCCCTTAGGCCGACTGTCTTCTGAGAGATTTCAAATCCTGAGACTAATCAGAAACCTCCATACACACACAGCCTGCTGGGTAACAGATCTGATGAACACATGTACACACAGATTAGACTGCTCTGAGTAATGTCTCTATTTCAGTGAAATCTGGGAGGTGTCCAGCCATAATGGCAAAGTGTAAAATACCTCTTGAGTACAAATGTCAGAGTGACAGTGACTGCCCTGATAAACAGAAGTGCTGCAGTATCTGTGGGAAGAGCTGCTGGGACCCGGCACCAGGTAATACAGGGATGTCACTGATTGGTGGCAGAAGTGGGATAGTTTGTCACTGATGAACAATAGCAGTAACAGGTCTCAGGACAGACACCAATGGTTGTTACTTGTGTTTCTGTGCAGAGCCGGTTGCTGTCTGCCCCTTATCTGACACTAAAGAGGAGCAGAGCGCTCATTGCTCATCTCAGTTCTGTAGCAGTGACTCTCATTGTGTGGCGGATAAGAAATGCTGTCTGTCTGGGGATGCTCGGAAATGTGTGAGACCATCTCAAGGTAACAATGTAACAGTGCTTTAGAATAATATTGTGTGAGAGCTGTATATAGATAAGAGACACTCTGAGATCTGGCACGCTTATCATAGTAAGGAGGAACTGGTAGAATGAATCATGAAGCATTTCCGCAATCCTGTTAGAAACACCTTCTAGAAGCAAAAGCCCAGTAACAAGCAGGTACGGCACATGTACCCTTCCCATGGTCGTATATTGGACACTCCTTCCATTCAATTCAAGATAACCAGTAAAATAATCAAGTTGTCAAGGTGATAACCACTTCTCCAAAATACCCAATCATAATCTTGGGATTCAAACACATGGTGGCAGATGGAGAGTTTCTTTCTGCACGAGTCATCTGGCCACAATTTTACACAGGTCGGCCGGCATCCATATCAATGAAATGTTGATAGGGATAAGTCCCAAATCATTGTCAATAGCCCATCTGCTTTATCCATCTTCCATGCACAAACCACATGATATGGTCCAGTACATGCAGATATGAGATGGGCTTCCTAACTGGTTCTTCAAATCCCCACTACTCCTTACCTTAGCACTAGTAGAGAGTGAAGAAGATACGGCATATTTGTAGACACTGGGTGTTACGATCTGCTTATTCTTCAGTCGGGCTTGATAAGGCTTTTGTGGCCAAACCCAACCAGCAGACCTTTCAGATTCTTTTGATCCCTTCACCAAGACAGCTGATGTCTCTTAAAATGTCCTTACTCCGATGCAGTATTTAAAAAAGTATGAACTCAAGCTCAGCATTATAAAAATAGGGAGCTACTTTAATTGTTGTTATGATTCATAACAGGTTCAATAGATTAATATTTAAACCTCAGCTGATAACATTCTGTAACAGTTTTTGTGTCTTCTGGATTTTGGATAAATTACCATTCGACCAAGGTTTTATCTGCAATTCATCATAACATCCACTTCATTATTATCTTCTCTAGGAATGCTGACATATACATATATCTTCTAGATAGGTTTCCTCCCCTTTTATTGGGAGTCTACACGAACGTTGGTTTCCTCCCCTTTGATTAGGAGCATATACACATTTAATTAATTGTGTCCGGAATAAGGCCAGCCATTTTCTCTGACACATATATTTCTTCCGGATATAATTTTCAATGTATATATTAATCGTATCTTCACTAGGGATTCTGATACATATATATCTTCCAGATATCTTATTATATATATGTATATGTATATTTATATATATATATATATATATATATATATATATATATATATACTAGCGACTTGCCCGTCACAATAAAACGGCAATAAAATGTAAGCCTGGCAATGGTGTTTGCCACACATTGCACGTCTTTCACCCTCCCCCCCCCCACTCTAATCTGCATGTCTCGCGATGAGCACCTTTGGCACTCATCTTGGGCCTCACAATGAACACCGAAGGCGCTCATTGCAAGCCTCTCCGTAGAGTTGCACAAAGTGTGTCCCCCATTACATCATCTCTGCATATTCTTTATCCCATCTCTGACCACACCACCTCCTCTGTCCATCTGTAGACCTGCACAACATGTGTCCCCCATTTCATCCTCTCTGTATGTTCTTTATCCCATCTCTGACGCCACCAAATCCTCTGTCCATCTGCAGAGCTGCACAATGTGTGTTCCCCATTCCATCCTCTCTTTATGTTCTTTATCCCATCTCTGATCCCATCACCTCCTCTGTCCATCTGTAGAGCTGCACAACATGTGTCCCCCATTCCATCATCTGTTTATGTTCTTTATCCCATCAATGACCCAACCACCTCCTCTGTCCATCTGTAGAGCTGCACAACGTGTGTCCCCCATTCGATCCTGCGGTCTGTGTGACGGCTAAACCAGGATCCGATGAGTGTCAGTCTGACGTCCAGTGTACCAGCCCCAAGAGATGCTGCTGCTCCAACTGTGGCTGGAAATGTGTGACCCCAGTCCAGGGTAAGTGACAGCTGACCAAGGGTTAAATAATAACTTGGTATTTAATCTCTAAATTTGGTATTGTGCTGTTTAGACCTTTAAACTGTCTGTTTTCCTCTCCACCAGAGCTTTTCATCTCTTCTACCTGTGTCTGCCAGGGCGTGGGCAACCTGCCTGTGTGCTTATCTAAAAATAAAGTCTATTTAGTCTGGGTTCTTCTGCAGACTGAGCATGCTCAATAAAGGGTGGAGGGCTATGATGGATCATGTACTGTCTTTGGGCGGGGCCTAGGAGGGAGCTCCAAGCATGTTACAATAGAGCTATTATCTCTGTGTAAGCAGTGGGGAAGGAGCAAATGTTGTCATGGGGCAGTGCCAGTGACATCAGTGCAGTGTAGTCTTCAGCTCCATGATAGTTCTGATCAGAGACAGAGCTGGATTTGCCCCTTGAGAAGGCACAAGTTGGCGGAGCTACACAGCTCTGCTTGAGAAGAAAACAGACAGTTTAAAAGCTTAAAAAGAAAATGTCATTAATCCAGGAAGACTATGTATCAATGAGGTAAATAGGTCATTATAACCGCACCAATCTAATAGAAGTATATCTTGGACTAAGTGACAGCCAAAATGTAGAAAATTCAAAGCAGTTTTTTGTTACTAGAGGATATTTGTATTACTCCCAACTGCAAACGTTCATATATATATATTATTTTCCTATTGTACATAACTATCTGGGAGCTTTCTTGTGGCCCTTAGGGCGACTGTCTTCTGAGAGATTTCAAATCCTGAGACTAATCAGAAACCTCCATACACACACAGCCTGCTGGGTAACAGATCTGATGAACACATGTACACACAGATTAGACTGCTCTGAGTAATGTCTCTATTTCAGTGAAATCTGGGAGGTGTCCGGCCATAATGGCAAAGTGTAAAATACCTCTTGAGTACAAATGTCAGAGTGACAGTGACTGCCCTGATAAACAGAAGTGCTGCAGTATCTGTGGGAAGAGCTGCTGGGACCCGGCACCAGGTAATACAGGGATGTCACTGATTGGTGGCAGAAGTGGGATACTTTGTCACTGATGAGCAATAGCAGTAACAGGTCTCAGGACAGACACCAATGGTTGTTACTTGTGTTTCTGTGCAGAGCCGGTTGGTGTCTGCCCCTTATCTGACACTAAAGAGGAGCAGAGCGCTCATTGCTCATCTCAGTTCTGTAGCAGTGACTCTCACTGTGTGGCGGATAAGAAATGCTGTCTGTCTGGGGATGCTCGGAAATGTGTGAGAACATCTCAAGGTAACAATGTAACAGTGCTTTAGAATAATATTGTGTGAGAGCTGTATATAGATAAGAGACACTCTGAGATCTGGCACGCTTATCATAGTAAGGAGGAACTGGTAGAATGAATCATGAAGCATTTCCGCAATCCTGTTAGAAACACCTTCTAGAAGCAAAAGCCCAGTAACAAGCAGGTACGGCACATGTACCCTTCCCATGGTCGTATATTGGACACTCCTTCCATTCAATTCAAGATAACCAGTAAAATAATCAAGTTGTCAAGGTGATAACCACTTCTCCAAAATACCCAATCATAATCTTGGGATTCAAACACATGGTGGCAGATGGAGAGTTTCTTTCTGCACGAGTCATCTGGCCACAATTTTACACAGGTCGGCCGGCATCCATATCAATGAAATGTTGATAGGGATAAGTCCCAAATCATTGTCAATAGCCCATCTGCTTTATCCATCTTCCATGCACAAACCACATGATATGGTCCAGTACATGCAGATATGAGATGGGCTTCCTAACTGGTTCTTCAAATCCCCACTACTCCTTACCTTAGCACTAGTAGAGAGTGAAGAAGATACGGCATATTTGTAGACACTGGGTGTTACGATCTGCTTATTCTTCAGTCGGGCTTGATAAGGCTTTTGTGGCCAAACCCAACCAGCAGACCTTTCAGATTCTTTTGATCCCTTCACCAAGACAGCTGATGTCTCTTAAAATGTCCTTACTCCGATGCAGTATTTAAAAAAGTATGAACTCAAGCTCAGCATTATAAAAATAGGGAGCTACTTTAATTGTTGTTATGATTCATAACAGGTTCAATAGATTAATATTTAAACCTCAGCTGATAACATTCTGTAACAGTTTTTGTGTCTTCTGGATTTTGGATAAATTACCATTCGACCAAGGTTTTATCTGCAATTCATCATAACATCCACTTCATTATTATCTTCTCTAGGAATGCTGACATATACATATATCTTCTAGATAGGTTTCCTCCCCTTTTATTGGGAGTCTACACGAACGTTGGTTTCCTCCCCTTTGATTAGGAGCATATACACATTTAATTAATTGTGTCCGGAATAAGGCCAGCCATTTTCTCTGACACATATATTTCTTCCGGATATAATTTTCAATGTATATATTAATCGTATCTTCACTAGGGATTCTGATACATATATATCTTCCAGATATCTTATTATATATATGTATATGTATATATATATATATATATATATATATATATATATATATATATATATATACTAGCGACTTGCCCGTCACAATAAAACAGCAATAAAATGTAAGCCTGGCAATGGTGTTTGCCACACATTGCACGTCTTTCACCCTCCCCCCCCACTCTAATCTGCATGTCTCGCGATGAGCACCTTTGGCACTCATCTTGGGCCTCACAATGAACCCCCGAAGGCGCTCATTGCAAGCCTCTCCGTAGAGTTGCACAAAGTGTGTCCCCCATTACATCATCTCTGCATATTCTTTATCCCATCTCTGACCACACCACCTCCTCTGTCCATCTGTAGACCTGCACAACATGTGTCCCCCATTTCATCCTCTCTGTATGTTCTTTATCCCATCTCTGACGCCACCAAATCCTCTGTCCATCTGCAGAGCTGCACAATGTGTGTTCCCCATTCCATCCTCTCTTTATGTTCTTTATCCCATCTCTGATCCCATCACCTCCTCTGTCCATCTGTAGAGCTGCACAACATGTGTCCCCCATTCCATCATCTGTTTATGTTCTTTATCCCATCAATGACCCAACCACCTCCTCTGTCCATCTGTAGAGCTGCACAACGTGTGTCCCCCATTCGATCCTGCGGTCTGTGTGACGGCTAAACCAGGATCCGATGAGTGTCAGTCTGACGTCCAGTGTACCAGCCCCAAGAGATGCTGCTGCTCCAACTGTGGCTGGAAATGTGTGACCCCAGTCCAGGGTAAGTGACAGCTGACCAAGGGTTAAATAATAACTTGGTATTTAATCTCTAAATTTGGTATTGTGCTGTTTAGACCTTTAAACTGTCTGTTTTCCTCTCCACCAGAGCTTTGCATCTCTTCTACCTGTGTCTGCCAGGGCGTGGGCAACCTGCCTGTGTGCTTATCTAAAAATAAAGTCTATTTAGTCTGGGTTCTTCTGCAGACTGAGCATGCTCAATAAAGGGTGGAGGGCTATGATGGATCATGTACTGTCTTTGGGCGGGGCCTAGGAGGGAGCTCCAAGCATGTTACAATAGAGCTATTATCTCTGTGTAAGCAGTGGGGAAGGAGCAAATGTTGTCATGGGGCAGTGCCAGTGACATCAGTGCAGTGTAGTCTTCAGCTCCATGATAGTTCTGATCAGAGACAGAGCTGGATTTGCCCCTTGAGAAGGCACAAGTTGGCGGAGCTACACAGCTCTGCTTGAGAAGAAAACAGACAGTTTAAAAGCTTAAAAAGAAAATGTCATTAATCCAGGAAGACAATGCATCAATGAGGTAAATAGGTCATTATAACAGCACCAATCTAATAGAAGTATATCTTGGACTAAGTGACAGCCAAAATGTAGAAAATTCAAAGCAGTTTTTTGTTACTAGAGGATATTTGTATTACTCCCAACTGCAAACATTCATATATATATATTATTTTCCTATTGTATATAACTATCTGGGAGCTTTCTTGTGGCCCTTAGGGCGACTGTCTTCTGAGAGATTTCAAATCCTGAGACTAATCAGAAACCTCCATACACACACAGCCTGCTGGGTAACAGATCTAATGAACACATGTACACACAGATTAGACTGCTCTGAGTAATGTCTCTATTTCAGTGAAATCTGGGAGGTGTCCGGCCATAATGGCAAAGTGTAAAATACCTCTTGAGTACAAATGTCAGAGTGACAGTGACTGCCCTGATAAACAGAAGTGCTGCAGTATCTGTGGGAAGAGCTGCTGGGACCCGGCACCAGGTAATACAGGGATGTCACTGATTGGTGGCAGAAGTGGGATACTTTGTCACTGATGAGCAATAGCAGTAACAGGTCTCAGGACAGACACCAATGGTTGTTACTTGTGTTTCTGTGCAGAGCCGGTTGGTGTCTGCCCCTTATCTGACACTAAAGAGGAGCAGAGCGCTCATTGCTCATCTCAGTTCTGTAGCAGTGACTCTCACTGTGTGGCGGATAAGAAATGCTGTCTGTCTGGGGATGCTCGGAAATGTGTGAGACCATCTCAAGGTAACAATGTAACAGTGCTTTAGAATAATATTGTGTGAGAGCTGTATATAGATAAGAGACACTCCGAGATCTGGCACGCTTATCATAGTAAGGAGGAACTGGTAGAATGAATCATGAAGCACTTCCGCAATCCTGTTAGAAACACCTTCTAGAAGCAAAAGCCCAGTAACAAGCAGGTACGGCACATGTACCCTTCCCATGGTCGTATATTGGACACTCCTTCCATTCAATTCAAGATAACCAGTAAAATAATCAAGTTGTCAAGGTGATAACCACTTCTCCAAAATACCCAATCATAATCTTGGGATTCAAACACATGGTGGCAGATGGAGAGTTTCTTTCTGCACGAGTCAGCTGGCCACAATTTTACACAGGTCGGCCGGCATCCATATCAATGAAATGTTGATAGGGATAAGTCCCAAATCATTGTCAATAGCCCATCTGCTTTATCCATCTTCCATGCACAAACCACATGATATGGTCCAGTACATGCAGATATGAGATGGGCTTCCTAACTGGTTCTTCAAATCCCCACTACTCCTTACCTTAGCACTAGTAGAGAGTGAAGAAGATACGGCATATTTGTAGACACTGGGTGTTACGATCTGCTTATTCTTCAGTCGGGCTTGATAAGACTTTTGTGGCCAAACCCAACCAGCAGACCTTTCAGATTCTTTTGATCCCTTCACCAAGACAGCTGATGTCTCTTAAAATGTCCTTACTCCGATGCAGTATTTAAAAAAGTATGAACTCAAGCTCAGCATTATAAAAATAGGGAGCTACTTTAATTGTTGTTATGATTCATAACAGGTTCAATAGATTAATATTTAAACCTCAGCTGATAACATTCTGTAACAGTTTTTGTGTCTTCTGGATTTTGGATAAATTACCATTCGACCAAGGTTTTATCTGCAATTCATCATAACATCCACTTCATTATTATCTTCTCTAGGAATGCTGACATATACATATATCTTCTAGATAGGTTTCCTCCCCTTTTATTGGGAGTCTACACAAACGTTGGTTTCCTCCCCTTGTATTAGGAGCATATACACATTTAATTAATTGTGTCCGGAATAAGGCCAGCCATTTTCTCTGTCACATATATTTCTTCCGGATATAATTTTCAATGTATATATTAATCGTATCTTCACTAGGGATTCTGACACATATATATCTTCCAGATATCTTATTATATATATGTATATGTATATGTATATATATATATATATATATATATATATATATATACTAGCGACTTGCCCGTCACAATAAAACGGCAATAAAATGTAAGCCTGGCAATGGTGTTTGACACACATTGCACGGCTTTCACCCTCCCCCCTCCCCCCCACACTAATCTGCATGTCTCGCGATGAGCACCTTTGGCACTCATCTTGGGCCTCACAATGAACACCGAAGTCGCTCATTGCAAGCCTCTCCGTAGAGTTGCACAAAGTGTGTCCCCCATTACATCATCTCTGCATATTCTTTATCCCATCTCTGACCACACCACCTCCTCTGTCCATCTGTAGACCTGCACAACATGTGTCCCCCATTTCATCCTCTCTGTATGTTCTTTATCCCATCTCTGACGCCACCAAATCCTTTGTCCATCTGCAGAGCTGCACAATGTGTGTTCCCCATTCCATCCTCTCTTTATGTTCTTTATCCCATCTCTGATCCCATCACCTCCTCTGTCCATCTGTAGAGCTGCTCAACATGTGTCCCCCATTCCATCATCTCTTTATGTTCTTTATCCCATCAATGACCCAACCACCTCCTCTGTCCATCTGTAGAGCTGCACAACGTGTGTCCCCCATTCGATCCTGCGGTCTGTGTGACGGCTAAACCAGGATCCGATGAGTGTCAGTCTGACGTCCAGTGTACCAGCCCCAAGAGATGCTGCTGCTCCAACTGTGGCTGGAAATGTGTGACCCCAGTCCAGGGTAAGTGACAGCTGACCAAGGGTTAAATAATAACTTGGTATTTAATCTCTAAATTTGGTATTGTGCTGTTTAGACCTTTAAACTGTCTGTTTTCCTCTCCACCAGAGCTTTGCATCTCTTCTACCTGTGTCTGCCAGGGCGTGGGCAACCTGCCTGTGTGCTTATCTAAAAATAAAGTCTATTTAGTCTGGGTTCTTCTGCAGACTGAGCATGCTCAATAAAGGGTGGGGGGCTATGATGGATCATGTACTTTCTCTGGGCGGGGCCTAGGAGGGAGCTCCAAGCATGTTACAATAGAGCTATTATCTCTGTGTAAGCAGTGGGGAAGGAGCAAATGTTGTCATGGGGCAGTGCCAGTGACATCAGTGCAGTGTAGTCTTCAGCTCCATGATAGTTCTGATCAGAGACAGAGCTGATTTGCCCCTTGAGAAGGCACAAGTTGGCGGAGCTACACAGCTCTGCTTGAGAAGAAAACAGACAGTTTAAAAGCTTAAAAAGAAAATGTCATTTATCCAGGAAGACTATGCATCAATGAGGTAAATAGGTCATTATAACAGCACCAATCTAATAGAAGTATATCTTGGACTAAGTGACAGCCAAAATGTAGAAAATTCAAAGCAGTTTTTTGTTACTAGAGGATATTTGTATTACTCCCAACTGCAAACGTTCATATATATATATTATTTTCCTATTGTACATAACTATCTGGGAGCTTTCTTGTGGCCCTTAGGGCGACTGTCTTCTGAGAGATTTCAAATCCTGAGACTAATCAGAAACCTCCATACACACACAGCCTGCTGGGTAACAGATCTGATGAACACATGTACACACAGATTAGACTGCTCTGAGTAATGTCTCTATTTCAGTGAAATCTGGGAGGTGTCCAGCCATAATGGCAAAGTGTAAAATACCTCTTGAGTACAAATGTCAGAGTGACAGTGACTGCCCTGATAAACAGAAGTGCTGCAGTATCTGTGGGAAGAGCTGCTGGGACCCGGCACCAGGTAATACAGGGATGTCACTGATTGGTGGCAGAAGTGGGATACTTTGTCACTGATGAACAATAGCAGTAACAGGTCTCAGGACAGACACCAATGGTTGTTACTTGTGTTTCTGTGCAGAGCCGGTTGGTGTCTGCCCCTTATCTGACACTAAAGAGGAGCAGAGCGCTCATTGCTCATCTCAGTTCTGTAGCAGTGACTCTCACTGTGTGGCGGATAAGAAATGCTGTCTGTCTGGGGATGCTCGGAAATGTGTGAGACCATCTCAAGGTAACAATGTAACAGTGCTTTAGAATAATATTGTGTGAGAGCTGTATATAGATAAGAGACACTCTGAGATCTGGCACGCTTATCATAGTAAGGAGGAACTGGTAGAATGAATCATGAAGCATTTCCGCAATCCTGTTAGAAACACCTTCTAGAAGCAAAAGCCCAGTAACAAGCAGGTACGGCACATGTACCCTTCCCATGGTCGTATATTGGACACTCCTTCCATTCAATTCAAGATAACCAGTAAAATAATCAAGTTGTCAAGGTGATAACCACTTCTCCAAAATACCCAATCATAATCTTGGGATTCAAACACATGGTGGCAGATGGAGAGTTTCTTTCTGCACGAGTCATCTGGCCACAATTTTACACAGGTCGGCCGGCATCCATATCAATGAAATGTTGATAGGGATAAGTCCCAAATCATTGTCAATAGCCCATCTGCTTTATCCATCTTCCATGCACAAACCACATGATATGGTCCAGTACATGCAGATATGAGATGGGCTTCCTAACTGGTTCTTCAAATCCCCACTACTCCTTACCTTAGCACTAGTAGAGAGTGAAGAAGATACGGCATATTTGTAGACACTGGGTGTTACGATCTGCTTATTCTTCAGTCGGGCTTGATAAGGCTTTTGTGGCCAAACCCAACCAGCAGACCTTTCAGATTCTTTTGATCCCTTCACCAAGACAGCTGATGTCTCTTAAAATGTCCTTACTCCGATGCAGTATTTAAAAAAGTATGAACTCAAGCTCAGCATTATAAAAATAGGGAGCTACTTTAATTGTTGTTATGATTCATAACAGGTTCAATAGATTAATATTTAAACCTCAGCTGATAACATTCTGTAACAGTTTTTGTGTCTTCTGGATTTTGGATAAATTACCATTCGACCAAGGTTTTATCTGCAATTCATCATAACATCCACTTCATTATTATCTTCTCTAGGAATGCTGACATATACATATATCTTCTAGATAGGTTTCCTCCCCTTTTATTGGGAGTCTACACGAACGGTGGTTTCCTCCCCTTTGATTAGGAGCATATACACATTTAATTAATTGTGTCCGGAATAAGGCCAGCCATTTTCTCTGACACATATATTTCTTCCGGATATAATTTTCAATGTATATATTAATTGTATCTTCACTAGGGATTCTGACACATATATATCTTCCAGATATCTTATTATATATATGTATATGTATATGTATATATATATATATATATATATATATATATATATATACTAGCGACTTGCCCGTCACAATAAAACGGCAATAAAATGTAAGCCTGGCAATGGTGTTTGACACACATTGCACGGCTTTCACCCTCCCCCCTCCCCCCCACACTAATCTGCATGTCTCGCGATGAGCACCTTTGGCACTCATCTTGGGCCTCACAATGAACACCGAAGGCGCTCATTGCAAGCCTCTCCGTAGAGTTGCACAAAGTGTGTCCCCCATTACATCATCTCTGCATATTCTTTATCCCATCTCTGACCACACCACCTCCTCTGTCCATCTGTAGACCTGCACAACATGTGTCCCCCATTTCATCCTCTCTGTATGTTCTTTATCCCATCTCTGACGCCACCAAATCCTTTGTCCATCTGCAGAGCTGCACAATGTGTGTTCCCCATTCCATCCTCTCTTTATGTTCTTTATCCCATCTCTGATCCCATCACCTCCTCTGTCCATCTGTAGAGCTGCTCAACATGTGTCCCCCATTCCATCATCTCTTTATGTTCTTTATCCCATCAATGACCCAACCACCTCCTCTGTCCATCTGTAGAGCTGCACAACGTGTGTCCCCCATTCGATCCTGCGGTCTGTGTGACGGCTAAACCAGGATCCGATGAGTGTCAGTCTGACGTCCAGTGTACCAGCCCCAAGAGATGCTGCTGCTCCAACTGTGGCTGGAAATGTGTGACCCCAGTCCAGGGTAAGTGACAGCTGACCAAGGGTTAAATAATAACTTGGTATTTAATCTCTAAATTTGGTATTGTGCTGTTTAGACCTTTAAACTGTCTGTTTTCCTCTCCACCAGAGCTTTGCATCTCTTCTACCTGTGTCTGCCAGGGCGTGGGCAACCTGCCTGTGTGCTTATCTAAAAATAAAGTCTATTTAGTCTGGGTTCTTCTGCAGACTGAGCATGCTCAATAAAGGGTGGGGGGCTATGATGGATCATGTACTTTCTCTGGGCGGGGCCTAGGAGGGAGCTCCAAGCATGTTACAATAGAGCTATTATCTCTGTGTAAGCAGTGGGGAAGGAGCAAATGTTGTCATGGGGCAGTGCCAGTGACATCAGTGCAGTGTAGTCTTCAGCTCCATGATAGTTCTGATCAGAGACAGAGCTGATTTGCCCCTTGAGAAGGCACAAGTTGGCGGAGCTACACAGCTCTGCTTGAGAAGAAAACAGACAGTTTAAAAGCTTAAAAAGAAAATGTCATTTATCCAGGAAGACTATGCATCAATGAGGTAAATAGGTCATTATAACAGCACCAATCTAATAGAAGTATATCTTGGACTAAGTGACAGCCAAAATGTAGAAAATTCAAAGCAGTTTTTTGTTACTAGAGGATATTTGTATTACTCCCAACTGCAAACGTTCATATATATATATTATTTTCCTATTGTACATAACTATCTGGGAGCTTTCTTGTGGCCCTTAGGGCGACTGTCTTCTGAGAGATTTCAAATCCTGAGACTAATCAGAAACCTCCATACACACACAGCCTGCTGGGTAACAGATCTGATGAACACATGTACACACAGATTAGACTGCTCTGAGTAATGTCTCTATTTCAGTGAAATCTGGGAGGTGTCCAGCCATAATGGCAAAGTGTAAAATACCTCTTGAGTACAAATGTCAGAGTGACAGTGACTGCCCTGATAAACAGAAGTGCTGCAGTATCTGTGGGAAGAGCTGCTGGGACCCGGCACCAGGTAATACAGGGATGTCACTGATTGGTGGCAGAAGTGGGATACTTTGTCACTGATGAACAATAGCAGTAACAGGTCTCAGGACAGACACCAATGGTTGTTACTTGTGTTTCTGTGCAGAGCCGGTTGGTGTCTGCCCCTTATCTGACACTAAAGAGGAGCAGAGCGCTCATTGCTCATCTCAGTTCTGTAGCAGTGACTTTCACTGTGTGGCGGATAAGAAATGCTGTCTGTCTGGGGATGCTCGGAAATGTGTGAGACCATCTCAAGGTAACAATGTAACAGTGCTTTAGAATAATATTGTGTGAGAGCTGTATATAGATAAGAGACACTCTGAGATCTGGCACGCTTATCATAGTAAGGAGGAACTGGTAGAATGAATCATGAAGCATTTCCGCAATCCTGTTAGAAACACCTTCTAGAAGCAAAAGCCCAGTAACAAGCAGGTACGGCACATGTACCCTTCCCATGGTCGTATATTGGACACTCCTTCCATTCAATTCAAGATAACCAGTAAAATAATCAAGTTGTCAAGGTGATAACCACTTCTCCAAAATACCCAATCATAATCTTGGGATTCAAACACATGGTGGCAGATGGAGAGTTTCTTTCTGCACGAGTCATCTGGCCACAATTTTACACAGGTCGGCCGGCATCCATATCAATGAAATGTTGATAGGGATAAGTCCCAAATCATTGTCAATAGCCCATCTGCTTTATCCATCTTCCATGCACAAACCACATGATATGGTCCAGTACATGCAGATATGAGATGGGCTTCCTAACTGGTTCTTCAAATCCCCACTACTCCTTACCTTAGCACTAGTAGAGAGTGAAGAAGATACGGCATATTTGTAGACACTGGGTGTTACGATCTGCTTATTCTTCAGTCGGGCTTGATAAGGCTTTTGTGGCCAAACCCAACCAGCAGACCTTTCAGATTCTTTTGATCCCTTCACCAAGACAGCTGATGTCTCTTAAAATGTCCTTACTCCGATGCAGTATTTAAAAAAGTATGAACTCAAGCTCAGCATTATAAAAATAGGGAGCTACTTTAATTGTTGTTATGATTCATAACAGGTTCAATAGATTAATATTTAAACCTCAGCTGATAACATTCTGTAACAGTTTTTGTGTCTTCTGGATTTTGGATAAATTACCATTCGACCAAGGTTTTATCTGCAATTCATCATAACATCCACTTCATTATTATCTTCTCTAGGAATGCTGACATATACATATATCTTCTAGATAGGTTTCCTCCCCTTTTATTGGGAGTCTACACGAACGGTGGTTTCCTCCCCTTTGATTAGGAGCATATACACATTTAATTAATTGTGTCCGGAATAAGGCCAGCCATTTTCTCTGACACATATATTTCTTCCGGATATAATTTTCAATGTATATATTAATTGTATCTTCACTAGGGATTCTGACACATATATATCTTCCAGATATCTTATTATATATATGTATATGTATATGTATATATATATATATATATATATATATATATATACTAGCGACTTGCCCGTCACAATAAAACGGCAATAAAATGTAAGCCTGGCAATGGTGTTTGCCACACATTGCACGTCTTTCACCCTCCCCCCCCCCCCCACTCTAATCTGCATGTCTCGCGATGAGCACCTTTGGCACTCATCTTGGGCCTTACAATGAACACCGAAGGCGCTCATTGCAAGCCTCTCCGTAGAGTTGCACAAAGTGTGTCCCCCATTACATCATCTCTGCATATTCTTTATCCCATCTCTGACCACACCACCTCCTCTGTCCATCTGTAGACCTGCACAACATGTGTCCCCCATTTCATCCTCTCTGTATGTTCTTTATCCCATCTCTGACGCCACCAAATCCTTTGTCCATCTGCAGAGCTGCACAATGTGTGTTCCCCATTCCATCCTCTCTTTATGTTCTTTATCCCATCTCTGATCCCATCACCTCCTCTGTCCATCTGTAGAGCTGCTCAACATGTGTCCCCCATTCCATCATCTCTTTATGTTCTTTATCCCATCAATGACCCAACCACCTCCTCTGTCCATCTGTAGAGCTGCACAACGTGTGTCCCCCATTCGATCCTGCGGTCTGTGTGACGGCTAAACCAGGATCCGATGAGTGTCAGTCTGACGTCCAGTGTACCAGCCCCAAGAGATGCTGCTGCTCCAACTGTGGCTGGAAATGTGTGACCCCAGTCCAGGGTAAGTGACAGCTGACCAAGGGTTAAATAATAACTTGGTATTTAATCTCTAAATTTGGTATTGTGCTGTTTAGACCTTTAAACTGTCTGATTTCCTCTCCACCAGAGCTTTTCATCTCTTCTACCTGTGTCTGCCAGGGCGTGGGCAACCTGCCTGTGTGCTTATCTAAAAATAAAGTCTATTTAGTCTGGGTTCTTCTGCAGACTGAGCATGCTCAATAAAGGGTGGAGGGCTATGATGGATCATGTACTGTCTCTGGGTGGGGCCTAGGAGGGAGCTCCAAGCATGTTACAATAGAGCTATTATCTCTGTGTAAGCAGTGGGGAAGGAGCAAATGTTGTCATGGGGCAGTGCCAGTGACATCAGTGCAGTGTAGTCTTCAGCTCCATGATAGTTCTGATCAGAGACAGAGCTGGATTTGCCCCTTGAGAAGGCACAAGTTGGCGGAGCTACACAGCTCTGCTTGAGAAGAAAACAGACAGTTTAAAAGCTTAAAAAGAAAATGTCATTAATCCAGGAAGACAATGCATCAATGAGGTAAATAGGTCATTATAACAGCACCAATCTAATAGAAGTATATCTTGGACTAAGTGACAGCCAAAATGTAGAAAATTCAAAGCAGTTTTTTGTTACTAGAGGATATTTGTATTACTCCCAACTGCAAACATTCAAATATATATAATATTTTCCTATTGTACATAACTATCTGGGAGCTTTCTTGTGGCCCTTAGGGCGACTGTCTTCTGAGAGATTTCAAATCCTGAGACTAATCAGAAACCTCCATACACACACAGCCTGCTGGGTAACAGATCTGATGAACACATGTACACACAGATTAGACTGCTCTGAGTAATGTCTCTATTTCAGTGAAATCTGGGAGGTGTCCAGCCATAATGGCAAAGTGTAAAATACCTCTTGAGTACAAATGTCAGAGTGACAGTGACTGCCCTGATAAACAGAAGTGCTGCAGTATCTGTGGGAAGAGCTGCTGGGACCCGGCACCAGGTAATACAGGGATGTCACTGATTGGTGGCAGAAGTGGGATACTTTGTCACTGATGAGCAATAGCAGTAACAGGTCTCAGGACAGACACCAATGGTTGTTACTTGTGTTTCTGTGCAGAGCCGGTTGGTGTCTGCCCCTTATCTGACACTAAAGAGGAGCAGAGCGCTCATTGCTCATCTCAGTTCTGTAGCAGTGACTCTCATTGTGTGGCGGATAAGAAATGCTGTCTGTCTGGGGATGCTCGGAAATGTGTGAGACCATCTCAAGGTAACAATGTAACAGTGCTTTAGAATAATATTGTGTGAGAGCTGTATATAGATAAGAGACACTCCGAGATCTGGCACGCTTATCATAGTAAGGAGGAACTGGTAGAATGAATCATGAAGCACTTCCGCAATCCTGTTAGAAACACCTTCTAGAAGCAAAAGCCCAGTAACAAGCAGGTACGGCACATGTACCCTTCCCATGGTCGTATATTGGACACTCCTTCCATTCAATTCAAGATAACCAGTAAAATAATCAAGTTGTCAAGGTGATAACCACTTCTCCAAAATACCCAATCATAATCTTGGGATTCAAACACATGGTGGCAGATGGAGAGTTTCTTTCTGCACGAGTCATCTGGCCACAATTTTACACAGGTCGGCCGGTATCCATATCAATGAAATGTTGATAGGGATAAGTCCCAAATCATTGTCAATAGCCCATCTGCTTTATCCATCTTCCATGCACAAACCACATGATATGGTCCAGTACATGCAGATATGAGATGGGCTTCCTATTTGGTTCTTCAAATCCCCACTACTCCTTACCTTAGCACTAGTAGAGAGTGAAGAAGATACTGCATATTTGTAGACACTGGGTGTTACGATCTGCTTATTCTTCAGTCGGGCTTGATAAGGCTTTTGTGGCCAAACCAAACCAGCAGACCTTTCAGATTCTTTTGATCCCTTCACCAAGACAGCTGATGTCTCTTAAAATGTCCTTACTCCGATGCAGTATTTAAAAAAGTATGAACTCAAGCTCAGCATTATAAAAATAGGGAGCTACTTTAATTGTTGTTATGATTCATAACAGGTTCAATAGATTAATATGTAAACCTCAGCTGATAACATTCTGTAACAATTTTTGTGTCTTCTGGATTTTGGATAAATTACCATTCGACCAAGGTTTTATCTGCAATTCATCATAACATCCACTTCATTATTATCTTCTCTAGGAATGCTGACATATACATATATCTTCTAGATAGGTTTCCTCCCCTTTTATTGGGAGTCTACACAAACGTTGGTTTCCTCCCCTTTGATTAGGAGCATATACACATTTAATTAATTGTGTCCGGAATAAGGCCAGCCATTTTCCCTGACACATACATTTCTTCCGGATATAATTTTCAATGTATATATTAATCGTATCTTCACTAGGGATTCTGACACATATATATCTTCCAGATATCTTATTATATATATGTATATGTATATGTATATATATATATATATATATATATATATATATATATATATATACTAGCGACTTGCCCGTCACAATAAAACGGCAATAAAATGTAAGCCTGGCAATGGTGTTTGCCACACATTGTACGGCTCTCACCCTCTCCCCCCCCCCCCCACTCTAATCTGCATGTCTCGCGATGAGCACCTTTGGCACTCATCTTGGGCCTCACAATGAACACCGAAGGCGCTCATTGCAAGCCTCTCCGTAGAGTTGCACAAAGTGTGTCCCCCATTACATCATCTCTGCATATTCTTTATCCCATCTCTGACCACACCACCTCCTCTGTCCATCTGTAGACCTGCACAACATGTGTCCCCCATTTCATCCTCTCTGTATGTTCTTTATCCCATCTCTGACGCCACCAAATCCTCTGTCCATCTGCAGAGCTGCACAATGTGTGTTCCCCATTCCATCCTCTCTTTATGTTCTTTATCCCATCTCTGATCCCATCACCTCCTCTGTCCATCTGTAGAGCTGCACAACATGTGCCCCCCAATCCATCATCTCTTTATGTTCTTTATCCCATCAATGACCCAACCACCTCCTCTGTCCATCTGTAGAGCTGCACAACGTGTGTCCCCCATTCGATCCTGCGGTCTGTGTGACGGCTAAACCAGGATCCGATGAGTGTCAGTCTGACGTCCAGTGTACCAGCCCCAAGAGATGCTGCTGCTCCAACTGTGGCTGGAAATGTGTGACCCCAGTCCAGGGTAAGTGACAGCTGACCAAGGGTTAAATAATAACTTGGTATTTAATCTCTAAATTTGGTATTGTGCTGTTTAGACCTTTAAACTGTCTGTTTTCCTCTCCACCAGAGCTTTGCATCTCTTCTACCTGTGTCTGCCAGAACGTGGGCAACCTGCCTGTGTGCTTATCTAAAAATAAAGTCTATTTAGTCTGGGTTCTTCTGCAGACTGAGCATGCTCAATAAAGGGTGGAGGGCTATGATGGATCATGTACTGTCTCTGGGCGGGGCCTAGGAGGGAGCTCCAAGCATGTTACAATAGAGCTATTATCTCTGTGTAAGCAGTGGGGAAGGAGCAAATGTTGTCATGGGGCAGTGCCAGTGACATCAGTGCAGTGTAGTCTTCAGCTCCATGATAGTTCTGATCAGAGACAGAGCTGGATTTGCCCCTTGAGAAGGCACAAGTTGGCGGAGCTACACAGCTCTGCTTGAGAAGAAAACAGACAGTTTAAAAGCTTAAAAAGAAAATGTCATTAATCCAGGAAGACTATGCATCAATGAGGTAAATAGGTCATTATAACAGCACCAATCTAATAGAAGTATATCTTGGACTAAGTGACAGCCAAAATGTAGAAAATTCAAAGCAGTTTTTTGTTACTAGAGGATATTTGTATTACTCCCAACTGCAAACATTCATATATATATATATATTATTTTCCTATTGTACATAACTATCTGGGAGCTTTCCTGTGGCCCTTAGGGCGACTGTCTTCTGAGAGATTTCAAATCCTGAGACTAATCAGAAACCTCCATACACACACAGCCTGCTGGGTAACAGATCTGATGAACACATGTACACACAGATTAGACTGCTCTGAGTAATGTCTCTATTTCAGTGAAATCTGGGAGGTGTCCGGCCATAATGGCAAAGTGTAAAATACCTCTTGAGTACAAATGTCAGAGTGACAGTGACTGCCCTGATAAACAGAAGTGCTGCAGTATCTGTGGGAAGAGCTGCTGGGACCCGGCACCAGGTAATACAGGGATGTCACTGATTGGTGGCAGAAGTGGGATACTTTGTCACTGATGAGCAATAGCAGTAACAGGTCTCAGGACAGACACCAATGGTTGTTACTTGTGTTTCTGTGCAGAGCCGGTTGGTGTCTGCCCCTTATCTGACACTAAAGAGGAGCAGAGCGCTCATTGCTCATCTCAGTTCTGTAGCAGTGACTCTCATTGTGTGGCGGATAAGAAATGCTGTCTGTCTGGGGATGCTCGGAAATGTGTGAGACCATCTCAAGGTAACAATGTAACAGTGCTTTAGAATAATATTTTGTGAGAGCTGTATATAGATAAGAGACACTCCGAGACCTGTGAGACTATCTCAAGGTAATCCAATCTAAGCAGGTAGACAGTTAGTATAGAAAGCGCTCTCTTTTATTACCACATATATCAGATTTTGGTCGTCTGACAGTGCACCCCCAGACGTCAGGCTGAGCCGGGGAGCTTTGAGGATCCGTCTAGGAGAGTTAACCCCTAGAGCTTTAAGCAGAAACACCTGAGTGGAGAGATGGGGAGGGGGCTCCCAATCAAGTCTGTCTTGGCCTAAATAGTGATGTATAGCCAGCGGTGAAGGCTGCCATTTTGGAATTGCAGTGCGACTAAGATTTACAGTGGTGGAATCCAGTTACTGAGAGAGGAATAGGACAATGGTAAGTGAGTGCAGTCTTTGTGAGAGAGGACGCCATGTTTGGACTGTAATCTGGTAGGAGAAAGCTGAATGCTGCAAGAGGGACAGAACAGAGAGGAAAGGGTTAAACCTACTGGACACAGGAGCCTCGGAGTCTTGGACTTGGTCTTGGACTTGGTCTTGGACGGCTGCAGTGTATAAAGCTCATAGAGCAAATAGAGAAGAAGTTACTACAGGATTGATGCAGTTTAGAAAGACTCAGATTGTGAGCAGAGGATAATCCCATAATCCCATAATCCCATAATCCCATTATCCCATAATCTCATAATCCCATAATCCCATGTGACAGAACAATCTCAATATAATGAGCTCGTTATCCTCCTGGGGCTTTGTGCAATTACACAATATAATGTACAATCTATTATCCAAATTCATTTTTATTTGTTAAATAACTTGTTCCTAGACAATCACTTTATTTCTGATGATATTTTTGTTAATCATATCATAATTATAAATTTGGTTCACCCTTTTTCCACAATCCTTTGAATTATTATCTTATTTATGCTCTTTTCTTTTCTCAGTGAAAATATGTTTTGAACATGGGGATTTCTATTGTTGATCTTAATTTTCTTGAGATGTAACTAAGAAACGAGAGTAGATATAATAGAGGATGGGCCCTGTTTGGGGGCCCGGGCCACGATGATGCGTATCAAATACTTCAAAGAGTGAGAAACCCGTCATGGACCAAATGGATGAACAGAATGTATTGTGTATCAAGGTAAACGATTGGTGTATTTCAATCATGTGATTTCATGGTGGATGAAAACCAACAACCTTTTGTAGTCAAGAAACATTTTGAATCAGACGACTGTGTCATGTGATCTAAAGCTGCCAAACAATGATCTGATGGAGCCGGCTATCACATCTCAATAGCCCTCCTGCTACAGAATGGAGTTAATGAAAGGGCTCCAGGGCGATCCAGCATGTGGCATTGGGCCTAGAGAATGGGGGGACTCCAGTGCGATCCAGCATGTGGCATTGGGCCTAGAAAATGGGGGGACTCCAGTGCGATCCAGCATGTGGCATTGGGCCTAGAGAATGGGGGGACTCCAGGGCGATCCAGCATGTGGCATTGGGCCTAGAGAATGAGGGGACTCCAGGGCGATCCAGCATGTGGCATTGAGCCTAGAGAATGGCGGGACTCCAGGGCGATCCAGCATGTGGCATTGGGCCTAGAAAATGGGGGGACTCCAGGGCGATCCAGCATGTGGCATTGGGCCTAGAGAATGGGGGGACTCCAGGGCGATCCAGCATGTGGCATTGGGCCTAGAGAATGGGGGACTCCAGGGCGTTCCAGCATGTGGCATTGGGCCTAGAGAATGGGGGGACTCCAGGGAGATCCAGCATGTGGCATTGGGCCTAGAAAATGGGGGGACTCCAGGGGGATCCAGCATGTGGCATTGGGCCTAGAGAATGGGGGGACTCCAGGGCGATCCAGCATGTTGCATTGGGCCTAGAGAATGGGGGGACTCCAGGGCGATCCAGCATGTGGCATTGGGCCTAGAGAATGGGGGGACTCCAGGGCGATCCAGCATGTGCCATTGGGCCTAGAAAATGGGGGACTCCAGGGCGATCCAGCATGTGGCATTTGGCCTAGAAAATGGGGGGACTCCAGGGCGATCCAGCATGTGGCATTGGGCCTACAGAATGGGGGGACTCCAGGGCGATCCAGCATGTGTCATTGGGCCTAGAGAATGGGGGGACTCCAGGGCGATCCAGCATGTGCCATTGGGCCTAGAAAATAGGGGGGACTCCAGGGCGATCCAGCATGTGGCATTGGGCCTAGATAATGGGGGGACTCCAGGGCGATCCAGCATGTGGCATTGGGCCTAGAGAATGGGGGGACTCCAGGGCGATCCAGCATGTGCCATTGGGCCTAGAAAATGGGGGGACTCCAGGGCGATCCAGCATGTGGCATTGGGTCTAGAGAATGGGGGGACTCCAGGGCGATCCAGCATGTGGCATTGGGCCTAGAGAATGGGCGGACTCCAGGGCGATCCAGCATGTGTCATTGGGCCTAGAGAATGGGGGGACTCCAGGGCGATCCAGCATGTTGCATTGGGCCTAGAGAATGGGGGGACTCCAGGGCGATCCAGCATGTGGCATTGGGCCTAGAGAATGGGGGGACTCCAGGGCGATCCAGCATGTGCCATTGGGCCTAGAAAATGGGGGGACTCCAGGGCGATCCAGCATGTGGCATTTGGCCTAGAAAATGGGGGGACTCCAGGGCGATCCAGCATGTGGCATTGGGCCTACAGAATGGGGGGACTCCAGGGCGATCCAGCATGTGTCATTGGGCCTAGAGAATGGGGGGACTCCAGGGCGATCCAGCATGTGCCATTGGGCCTAGAAAATAGGGGGGACTCCAGGGCGATCCAGCATGTGGCATTGGGCCTAGATAATGGGGGGACTCCAGGGCGATCCAGCATGTGGCATTGGGCCTAGAGAATGGGGGGACTCCAGGGCGATCCAGCATGTGCCATTGGGCCTAGAAAATGGGGGGACTCCAGGGCGATCCAGCATGTGGCATTGGGTCTAGAGAATGGGGGGACTCCAGGGCGATCCAGCATGTGGCATTGGGCCTAGAGAATGGGCGGACTCCAGGGCGATCCAGCATGTGTCATTGGGCCTAGAGAATGGGGGGACTCCAGGGCGATCCAGCATGTGCCATTGGGCCTAGAAAATAGGGGGGACTCCAGGGCGATCCAGCATGTGGCATTGGGCCTAGATAATGGGGGGACTCCAGGGCGATCCAGCATGTGGCATTGGGTCTAGAGAATGGGGGGACTCCAGGGCGATCCAGCATGTGGCATTGGGCCTAGAGAATGGGGGGACTCCAGGGCGATCGAGCATGTGGCATTGGGCCTAGAGAATGGGGGGACTCCAGGGAGATCCAGCATGTGGCATTGGGCCTTGAGAATGGGGGGACTCCAGGGCGATCCAGCATGTGGCATTGGGCCTAGAGAATGGGGGGACTCCAGGGCGATCCAACATGTGGCATTGGGTCTAGAGAATGGGGGGACTCCAGGGCGATCCAGCATGTGGCATTGGGCCTAGAGAATGGGGGGACTCCAGGGCAATCCAGCATGTGTCATTGGGCCTAGAGAATGGGGGGACTCCAGGGCGATCCAGCATGTGGCATTGGGCCTAGAAAATGAGTGGACTCCAGGGCGATCCAGCATGTGGCATTGGGCCTAGAGAATGGGGGACTCCAGAGCGATCCAGCATGTGGCATTGGGCCTAGAGAATAGGGGACTCCAGGGCGATCCAGCATGTGGCATTGGGCCTAGAGAATGGGGGACTCCAGGGCGATCCAGTATGTGGCATTGGGCCTAGAGAATGGGGGGACTCCAGGGCGATCCAGCATGTGGCAGTGAGCCTAAAAAATGGGGGGACTCCAGTGCGATCCAGCATGTGGCATTGGGCCTAGAGAATGGGGGGACTCCAGGGCAATCCAGCATGTGGCATTGGGCCTAGAGAATGGGGGGACTCCAGGGCGATCCAGCATGTGGCATTGGGCCTAGAGAATGGGTTGACTCCAAGGCGATCCAGCATGTGGCATTGGGCCTAGAGAATGGGGGGACTCCAGGGCGATCCAGCATGTGGCATTGGGCCTAAAGAATGGGGGGACTCCAGGGCAATCCAGCATGTGGCATTGGGCCTAGAGAATGGGGGGACTCCAGGGCGATCCAGCATGTGGCATTGGGCCTAGAGAATGGGTTGACTCCAAGGCGATCCAGCATGTGGCATTGGGCCTATAGAATAGGGGGTGATTCTCTATAATCAGCACTGCCAAGAATTGGGCCTACAACCTGGGGTCTCAGGAGGATGCATTGATTGTACCCTTGATCCAGCTGGTGGAAGCCGCCCAGGCTAGGACATGACTCATGGGAAGGAAGGAACCCTGCCAAGCAGATGGGGATGAAGAAGACACATCCTGGCACCAGGAGGCCCTGGAAGCATACAGGTGTTTTCTAGTTGTTTGCCCTCAGAGAACTCTGACTGTTTGAGAATTGCAGCTTTGTAAGGGGCACAGGGGGCTGTTGGCAGAACTAAGGCCAAACAGACATTCTGGATGGGAGCAATGTGACCTGGGACTGAACTCTGGACCTAGCATGGGGCTCCAGCCTTAACAAATGTCAGGAGGCCACCACCGTTCAAGGGACAGATTCAGCTAGCAGTCCTGTGACCATGGCAGACCAGGGGTGCATCCCTATCCAGGTGATGGTGATACCATTGATCAGGACAAGGCAGTGGGGCAAAAAGAAGCGGACTGTCAGATTGCTGATACAAGGAATCCGGTATGGAGCAGCCATATGAATTGTAAACCTATCATGGGGCTCTAGCTAATATACAATGTCAGAGAGCCCGGCACGGTTCAAGGGACAGACTCTGCAAACAGATCTGGGAACTTGTCAAACCAGAGGCACCAGTCTCACCCCAAAGATTGGAGTGGCATCGCCAACAACAACAAGGCGGTGGAGGAGGCAGGGGGAGTGTGGCAAACCAGTAGCCCAAGGGAAAGTCTGGACGGTTTAGCCAGGCTCACCAGCCCTTAGAAAAGTACTCGAAATCACAACAGGCTAAGAGGTCCTGCGAATGGACAACATGGTCATTGACTCAGAAGGAGGTGAATGCAAGGCCCAGATTTCTGATGCCAGTCAGCAGATGAAGCTGGCATGGTACCTACTGGGAATATCTTTGGTTTTGGAAAAAAGTGAGCACTTGCCCGTTTTTTGGGGGTTTGTGCTGGCAGGGGATCTACAGGGTTGGTCCTGTCATGGATTTGTCCCCTGAAGTTGGTACAGGGTAATAATGACAAAAATCTGCCCTTCAACCCCAGGATCAGGCCCTGTGCAAGGGGAGGCCAGGGGAAATTGGTTTCCATATTTGTCCAAATGGAGTTGGGTGGCCCTACTGTTTCGGCCGGGCAGATAGGATTACTGCTCAGGATTGGGGGCTTGTACAGTTATTTGACCCTTCAAGGTGCCTGGTAGCTTGGATGTATCATGTTCCTTGGATTACAAATAGGCGTCCACAGGATGCTAGTTCCAGCACACCTCAATACTTTTTGATTCTCCTGGGACTGTATCTCTAAGCAGCAGCATGCCGGTATCCATTGGATAAAAAGATGTACGCCGGGATTCTGTATTTGAAAGGGAGGACTAGCTGTAATTACTGACTTATGGGGGACCCCTGAACCCCATATTGTATGGACCAAAATCGACCTGTACTCAAGGACTATTTTGTTATGAGCTTAATAACCTGTGTAATGTTAGGCCTCAGTTCTGATCCGGTACCTCTGATCCCCAAGCAGCATGGCCAGTATTCAGGCCTAATACGAACTGGTTATACAATGCTTAGGCATCGATTCAATTGAGATATTGTTGTTTACGGGAGCCCATAATGGAGCCAGTAAACTAATTTGCTATTCAATTGGTGTCTTTTAGCGAGCCGCAAACGATCTACGGGTTAGAAGCTCAAAATCCCTGCGGTTGCCAAAATCGTAACTTACAACCCATCGAAGCCTTTGATCTTTCAAGCTCACACATATTACAATTGCTAAAACCGCAAATCGCTATTTAATTGCTACAATTCCCCAAGGACGCAATTGTCTTGAAAGCCGCAAATGGTAAATGTAGCCCAAAATATTATGGGATCAAATTTGGACTCGCAATCGCTTTAAATGTCTTTACGTATGCTTCCCCTAAACCTCCCCTCTGCTCCTTAACCCCCCTGTTCCTAAAATAAATCCCCATGCCACAGGGTCCTTACATTCACCCCGTGCTGCGGGGGTCCAAATCGGGACCCCCCGAGGCATTTAAACATTTAAATCTCCCACCGCGCATCCTTATAGGGCCGCAGCACACGAACAGTTCACCCCTGCCATGGGGGTACTACAAGTACCCCCGTAGCACCTAACATTAACCTTCCTATGCTGCAGGGTTCCCCATTGCCCTGCGGGTCACGATTGTGCGGTAACCGCCATTTGCAGCGGGGAGCTCCTCAAGGGAGGAGATCCATTAGTATTTATTTATTTTTTTAGAGCGTCAGGATTTATTTGGGATGGCCCTTTTCTTTACTGGTTGTGGAGGACCCTCATGGTACTTAGTGTTAATATTAGTGTTAATTATTGTCCCATAAGGGTCTATATGGACCTTTATGGGCTTGATGGGGTTAATGTTTTAGGGGGTACTTATGGTATAGGTAATAGATTTGTATGACATTATCCATGATTATTTGCATGTTTCATTCAGCAGATCTAGACAAGGTGTGAGTGCTATGCACATTAATGCCTTCTTCTATTCAATGGAGTGATTTGTGATGATTCTTTTTTCATCAGATTCCAGTTGCAGTGGTGTAGTGACCGCATGTGACCCTGGTAGCTGCTATACATGATACTTATTCTAGACTATGACATTACCCCCTGAGGTTTCCACAATCCTCTTGTTCTCTAGGGACCCTCCCACACCCATGCACAGTGTTGACCATTCCTGATTGTGCTCTGTGTATGAAATAAAGCTTTGTTATATCATTATCACTGTGTTGTCAATGATTGGGGTTATGGGACATCCACATACATCACATTTGTGTCACATTCCTATATCTGTAAACTAATGAACCCTAGTTACTATGCAATAGATTAATACATATAATAATAAAAATAATAATAATAATATCATAAGATATCATATAATTATATATATCATAATATAGGGTTAATACACATGCAAAGTCCAATTTGTGATGCTGTGGAGTATCAGCATTCCTCTGAAGGCCTGATAACAACATGACAGGTGATAATGTGAACTGAACCTTGTGGAAAGCAAAGGCAAAGACATAGCTAAATTAGTATCGTGTATTTATAACGAGCCGACATTTTCCATAGCGCAGACGTGCTGCACTCCATAGGGTCACAGAGAGTCGAACACAAGTGAGAGACTGAACAACCATAAATAAAATGTTCCCCGGGCACTTAAACATGTGGCCGTGTGATTTGGCCAGTATTTCTAGTCCCAATGTAGATGTGATGAGTGAGATATATATAAGATGTTCTTTGTATTTTTAGGGTCCGAATTAGAGCCTCTGTGAGTTTAAAAGGGTTAATATATAAGCCATTTCCATGTATTTGTGTTGCAATTTAATGAAGTAGTGTGTCTTTAATAGCTTTCAGCATCTTGTGGCATTACTTTTCATATTGGCATATGCATGACCATTACAACCTATGAGGAAAATAAATATTTTTTTTGCAATATGAGATACAATTACATGCACAATAACACCCAAGTACCGCCTACGATTACTGTAGTGTATTGGTGGCTTTATAGTGTGACTTGCAGTGTTACAAACTAGTCTGTCCCTATATGGAACCGGTAAGTTTTGGGCTGCAGTTTGGCGTTTGCAAGCTTGATTGCAGCTGCGGTGTTGAGCGACTTTTGCAACGGAATAGAGATTAGCGCGATCGGAAGTCTTGTGGCCTTGAGATATCAAAGGCTTCGGGAGGCTGTAAGTTATGACTCACTGTACCGTGTCTGTACATAGCAGGACATCTATAGACTCACCGTGTCTGTACATAGCAGGACATCTATAGACTCACCGTGTCTGTACATAGCAGGACATCTATAGACTCACCGTGTCTGTACATATCAAGACATCTATAGAGTCACCATGTCTGTACATAGCAAGACATCTATAGACTCACCGTGTCTGTACATAGCAAGACATCTATAGAGTCACCGTGTCTGTACATAGCAGGACATCTATAGACATACCGTGTCTGTACATAGCAAGACATCTATAGACTCACCGTGTCTGTACATAGCAAGACATCTATAGAGTCACCGTGTCTGTACATAGCAGGACATCTATAGACATACTGTGTCTGTACATAGCAAGACATCTATAGACTCACCGTGTCTGTACATAGCAGGACATCTATAGACTCACCGTGTCTGTACATAGCAAGACATCTATAGACTCACCGTGTCTGTACATAGCAGGACATCTATAGAGTCACCGTGTCTGTACATAGCAGGACATCTATAGACTCACCGTGTCTGTACATAGCAGGACATCTATAGAGTCACCGTGTCTGTACATAGCAGGACATCTATAGAGTCACCGAGTCTGTACATAGCAGGACATCTATAGAGTCACCGTGTCTGTACATAGCAGGACATCTATAGAGTCACCGTGTCTGTACATAGCAGGACATCTATAGAGTCACCGTGTCTGTACATAGCAGGACATCTATAGGGTCACCGTGTCTGTACATAGCAGGACATCTATAGAGTCACCATGTCTGTACATAGCAGGACATCTATAGACTCACCGTGTCTGTACATAGCAGGACATCTACAGAGTCACCGTGTCTATACATAGCAGGACATCTATAGACTCACTGTGTCTGTACATAGCAGGACATCTATAGAGTCACCATGTCTGTACATAGCAGGACATCTATAGAGTCACCGTGTCTGTACATAGCAGGACATCTATAGACTCACCGTGTCTGTACATAGCAGGACATCTATAGACTCACCATGTCTGTACATAGCAGGACATCTATAGAGTCACCGTGTCTGTACATAGCAGGACATCTATAGAGTCACCGTGTCTGTACATAGCAGGACATCTATAGAGTCACCGTGTCTGTACATAGCAGGACATCTATAGAGTCACCATGTCTGTACATAGCAGGACATCTATAGAGTCACCGTGTCTGTACATAGCAGGACATCTATAGAGTCACCATGTCTGTACATAGCAGGACATCTATAGAGTCACCGTGTCTGTACATAGCAGGACATCTATAGAGTCACCGTGTCTGCACATAGCAGGACATCTATAGACTCACCGTGTCTGTACATAGCAGGACATCTATAGAGTCACCGTGTCTGTACATAGCAGGACATCTATAGAGTCACCGTGTCTGTACATAGCAGGACATCTATAGACTCACCGTGTCTGTACATAGCAGGACATCTATAGACTCACCATGTCTGTACATAGCAGGACATCTATAGAGTCACCATGTTCTGTACATAGCAGGACATCTATAGAGTCACCATGTTCTGTACATAGCAGGACATCTATAGAGTCACCGTGTCTGTACATAGCAGGACATCTATAGAGTCACCGTGTCTGTACATAGCAGGACATCTATAGACTCACCGTGTCTGTACATAGCAGGACATCTATAGAGTCACCATGTTCTGTACATAGCAGGACATCTATAGACTCACCGTGTCTGTACATAGCAGGACATCTATAGACTCACCGTGTCTATACATAGCAGGACATCTATAGACTCACCGTGTCTGTACATAGCAGGACATCTATAGACTCACCGTGTCTATACATAGCAGGACATCTATAGACTCACCGTGTCTGTACATAGCAGGACATCTATAGACTCACCGTGTCTGTACATAGCAGGACATCTATAGAGTCACCGTGTCCGTACATAGCAGGACATCTATAGACTCACCATGTCTGTACATAGCAGGACATCTATAGAGTCACCGTGTCTGTACATAGCAGGACATCTATAGAGTCACCATGTCTGTACATAGCAGGACATCTATAGACTCACAGTGTCTATACATAGCAGGACATCTATAGAGTCACCGTGTCTATACATAGCAGGACATCTATAGAGTCACCGTGTCTGTACATAGCAGGACATCTATAGACTCACCGAGTCTGTACATAGCAAGACATCTATAGAGTCACCTTGTCTGTACATAGCAGGACATCTATAGACTCACCATGTCTGTACATAGCAGGACATCTATAGACTCACCGTGTCAGTACATAGCAGGACATCTATAGAGTCACCGTGTCTGTACATAGCAGGACATCTATAGAGTCACCGTGTCTGTACATAGCAGGACATCTATAGACTCACCATGTCTGTACATAGCAGGACATCTATAGACTCACCGTGTCTGTACATAGCAGGACATCTATAGAGTCACCATGTCTGTACATAGCAGGACATCTATAGACTCACCGTGTCTGTACATAGCAGGACATCTATAGAGTCACCGTGTCTGTACATAGCAGGACATCTATAGAGTCACCATGTCTGTACATAGCAGGGCATCTATAGAGTCACCGTGTCTATACATAGCAGGACATCTATAGAGTCACCATGTCTGTACATAGCAGGACATCTATAGAGTCACCGTGTCTGTACATAGCAGGACATCTATAGAGTCACCGTGTCTGTACATAGCAGGACATCTATAGACTCACCATGTCAGTACATAGCAGGACATCTATAGAGTCACCATGTCTGTACATAGCAGGACATCTATAGAGTCACCGTGTCTGTACATAGCAGGACATCTATAGAGTCACTGTGTCTGTACATAGCAGGACATCTATAGAGTCACCATGTCTGTACATAGCAGGACATCTATAGAGTCACCATGTCTGTACATAGCAGGACATCTATAGAGTCACCGTGTCTGTACATAGCAGGACATCTATAGACTCACCATGTCAGTACATAGCAGGACATCTATAGAGTCACCATGTCTGTACATAGCAGGACATCTATAGAGTCACTGTGTCTGTACATAGCAGGACATCTATAGAGTCACCATGTCTGTACATAGCAGGACATCTATAGAGTCACCATGTCTGTACATAGCAGGACATCTATAGACTCACCGTGTCAGTACATAGCAGGACATCTATAGAGTCACCGTGTCTGTACATAGCAGGACATCTATAGACTCACCGTGTCTGTACATAGCAGGACATCTATAGAGTCACCATGTCTGTACATAGCAGGACATCTATAGACTCACCGTGTCTGTACATAGCAGGACATCTATAGAGTCACCGTGTCTGTACATAGCAGGACATCTATAGAGTCACCATGTCTGTACATAGCAGGGCATCTATAGAGTCACCGTGTCTATACATAGCAGGACATCTATAGAGTCACCATGTCTGTACATAGCAGGACATCTATAGAGTCACCGAGTCTGTACATAGCAGGACATCTATAGAGTCACCATGTCTGTACATAGCAGGACATCTATAGAGTCACCATGTCTGTACATAGCAGGACATCTATAGAGTCACCGTGTCTGTACATAGCAGGACATCTATAGACTCACCATGTCAGTACATAGCAGGACATCTATAGAGTCACCATGTCTGTACATAGCAGGACATCTATAGAGTCACTGTGTCTGTACATAGCAGGACATCTATAGAGTCACCGTGTCTGTACATAGCAGGACATCTATAGACTCACCATGTCTGTACATAGCAGGACATCTATAGAGTCACCGTGTCTGTACATAGCAGGACATCTATAGTCACCGAGTCTGTACATAGCAGGACATCTATAGAGTCACCGTGTCTGTACATAGCAGGACATCTATAGAGTCGACGTGTCTGTACATAGCAGGACATCTATAGAGTCACCGTGTCTGTACATAGCAGGACATCTATAGACTCACCGTGTCTGTACATAGCAGGACATCTATAGACTCACCGTGTCTGTACATAGCAGGACATCTATAGACTCACCGTGTCTGTACATAGCAGGACATCTATAGACTCACCGTGTCTGTACATAGCAGGACATCTATAGACTCACCGTGTCTGTACATAGCAGGACATCTATAGACTCATCGTGTCTGTACATAGCAGGACATCTATAGGCTCTCCGTGTCTGTACATAGCAGGACATCTATAGACTCACCGTGTCTGTACATAGCAGGACATCTATAGAGTCTCCGTGTCTGTACATAGCAGGACATCTATAGAGTCACCGTGTCTGTACATAGCAGGACATCTATAGACTCCCCGTGTCTGTACATAGCAGGACATCTATAGAGTCACTGTGTCTGTACATAGCAGGACATCTATAGAGTCACCGTGTCTGTACATAGCAGGACATCTATAGAGTCACCGTGTCTGTACATAGTAGGACATCTATAGAGTCTCCGTGTCTGTACATAGCAGGACATCTATAGAGTCACCGTGTCTGTACATAGCAGGACATCTATAGAGTCACTGTGTCTGTACATAGCAGGACATCTATAGAGTCACCGTGCCTGTACATAGCAAGACATCTATAGAGTCACCGTGTCTGTACATAGCAGGACATCTATAGAGTCACCGTGTCTGTACATAGCAGGACATCTATAGAGTCACCGTGTCTGTACATAGCAGGACATCTATAGAGTCACCGTGTCTGTACATAGCAGGACATCTATAGAGTCACCATGTCTGTACATAGCAGGACATCTATAGACTCACCGTGTCTGTACATAGCAGGACATCTATAGAGTCACCGTGTCTGTACATAGCAGGACATCTATAGAGTCACCGTGTCTGTACATAGCAGGACATTTATAGACTCACCGTGTCTGTACATAGCAGGACATCTATAGACTCACCGTGTCTGTACATAGCAGGACATCTATAGACTCACCGTGTCTGTACATAGCAGGACATCTATAGACTCACCGTGTCTGTACATAGCAGGACATCTATAGACTCACCGTGTCTGTACATAGCAGGACATCTATAGAGTCACCATGTCTGTACATAGCAGGACATCTATAGACTCACCGTGTCTGTACATAGCAGGACATCTATAGACTCACCGTGTCTGTACATAGCAGGACATCTATAGACTCACCGTGTCTGTACATAGCAGGACATCTATAGACTCACCGTGTCTGTACATAGCAGGACATCTATAGACTCACCGTGTCTGTACATAGCAGGACATCTATAGAGTCACCGTGTCTGTACATATCAGGACATCTATAGAGTCACCGTGTCTGTACATAGCAGGACATCTATAGACTCACCGTGTCTGTACATAGCAGGACATCTATAGAGTCTCCGTGTCTGTACATATCAGGACATCTATAGAGTCACCGTGTCTGTACATAGCAGGACATCTATAGACTCACCATGTCTGTACATAGCAGGACATCTATAGACTTACTGTGTCTATACATAGCAGGACATCTATAGAGTCTCCGTGTCTGTACATATCAGGACATCTATAGAGTCACCGTGTCTGTACATAGCAGGACATCTATAGACTCACCGTGTCTGTACATAGCAGGACATCTATAGACTCACCGTGTCTGTACATAGCAGGACATCTATAGAGTCTCCGTGTCTGTACATAGCAGGACATCTATAGACTCCCCATGTCTGTACATAGCAGGACATCTATAGAGTCACCGTGTCTGTACATAGCAGGACATCTATAGAGTCACCGTGTCTGTACATAGCAGGACATCTATAGAGTCACTGTGTCTGTACATAGCAAGACATCTATAGAGTCACCGTGTCTATACATAGTAGGACATCTATAGAGTCACCGTGTCTGTACATAGCAGGACATCTATAGACTCACCGTGTCTGTACATAGCAGGACATCTATAGACTCACCGTGTCTGTACATAGCAGGACATCTATAGAGTCTCCGTGTCTGTACATAGCAGGACATCTATAGACTCCCCATGTCTGTACATAGCAGGACATCTATAGAGTCACCGTGTCTGTACATAGCAGGACATCTATAGAGTCACCGTGTCTGTACATAGCAGGACATCTATAGAGTCACCGTGTCTGTACATAGCAGGACATCTATAGAGTCTCCGTGTCTGTACATAGCAGGACATCTATAGAGTCACCGTGTCTGTACATAGCAGGACATCTATAGAGTCACCGTGTCTGTACATAGCAGGACATCTATAGAGTCACCGTGTCTGTACATAGCAGGACATCTATAGAGTCACCGTGTCTGTACATAGCAGGACATCTATAGAGTCACCGTGTCTGTACATAGCAGGACATCTATAGAGTCACCGTGTCTGTACATAGCAGGACATCTATAGAGTCACCGTGTCTGTACATAGCAGGACATCTATAGAGTCACCGTGTCTGTACATAGCAGGACATCTATAGACTCACCGTGTCTGTACATAGCAGGACATCTATAGAGTCACCGTGTCTGTACATAGCAGGACATCTATAGAGTCACCGTGTCTGTACATAGCAGGACATCTATAGACTCACCGTGTCTGTACATAGCAGGACATCTATAGAGTCACCGTGTCTGTACATAGCAGGACATCTATAGAGTCACCATGTCTGTACATAGCAGGACATCTATAGAGTCACCGTGTCTGTACATAGCAGGACATCTATAGAGTCACCGTGTCTGTACATAGCAGGACATCTATAGACTCACCGTGTCTGTACATAGCAGGACATCTATAGAGTCACCATGTCTGTACATAGCAGGACATCTATAGACTCACCGTGTCTGTACATAGCAAGACATCTATAGAGTCACCGTGTCTGTACATAGCAGGACATCTATAGAGTCACCGTGTCTGTACATAGCAGGACATCTATAGACTCACCGTGTCTGTACATAGCAAGACATCTATAGAGTCACCGTGTCTGTACATAGCAGGACATCTATAGAGTCACCGTGTCTGTACATAGCAGGACATCTATAGAGTCACCGTGTCTGTACATAGCAGGACATCTATAGACTCACCGTGTCTGTACATAGCAGGACATCTATAGAGTCACCGTGTCTGTACATAGCAGGACATCTATAGACTCTCAATGTCTGTACATAGCAGGACATCTATAGACTCACCGTGTCTGTACATAGCAGGACATCTATAGACTCACCGTGTCTGTACATAGCAGGACATCTATAGAGTCACCATGTCTGTACATAGCAGGACATCTATAGACTCACCATGTCTGTACATAGCAGGACATCTATAGAGTCACCGTGTCTGTACATAGCAGGACATCTATAGAGTCACCATGTCTGTACATAGCAGGACATCTATAGACTCACCATGTCTGTACATAGCAAGACATCTATAGACTCACCGTGTCTGTACATAGCAGGACATCTATAGAGCTCACCATCTGTCTGTACATCAGCCAGGACATCTATAGAGTCACCGTGTCTGTACATAGCAGGACATCTATAGAGTCACCATGTCTGTACATAGCAGGACATCTATAGAGTCACCGTGTCTGTACATAGCAGGACATCTATAGAGTCACCGGTGTCTGTACATAGCAGGACATCTATAGAGTCACCGTGTCTGTACATAGCAGGACATCTATAGAGTCACCTTGTCTGTACATAGCAGGACATCTATAGACTCACCATGTCTGTACATAGCAGGACATCTATAGAGTCACCGTGTCTGTACATAGCAGGACATCTATAGACTCCCCGTGTCTGTACATAGCAGGACATCTATAGACTTGTCGTGTCTGTACATAGCAGGACATCTATAGAGTCACCATGTCTGTACATAGCAGGACATCTATAGACTCACCATGTCTGTACATAGCAGGACATCTATAGAGTCACCGTGTCTGTACATAGCAGGACATCTATAGAGTCACCGAGTCTGTACATAGCAGGACATCTATAGAGTCACCATGTCTGTACATAGCAGGACATCTATAGACTCACCGTGTCTGTACATAGCAGGACATCTATAGAGTCACCGTGTCTGTACATAGCAGGACATCTATAGAGTCACTGTGTCTGTACATAGCAGGACATCTATAGAGTCACCGTGTCTGTACATAGCAAGGACATCTATAGAGTCACCATGTCTGTACATAGCAGGACATCTATAGAGTCACCGTGTCTGTACATAGAGGACATCCTATAGAGTCCCCGTGTCTGTACATAGCAGGACATCTATAGAGTCACCATGTCTGTACATAGAGGACATTATAGACTCACCGGTGTCTTTAATAAGGATCATCTATAGACTCCCGTGTCTGTACATAGCAGGACATCTATAGAGTCACCGTGTCTGTACATAGCAGGACATCTATAGAGTCACCGTGTCTGTACATAGCAGGAATCTATAGACTCACCGTGTCTGTACATAGCAAGACATCTATAGAGTCACCGTGTCTGTACATAGCAAGACATCTATAGAGTCACCGTGTCTGTACATAGCGGGACATCTATAGACTTCCCATGTCTGTACATAGCAGGACATCTATAGACTCACCGTGTCTGTACATAGCAGGACATCTATAGAGTCACGTGTCTGTACATAGCAGGACATCTATAGAGTCAACCGTGTCTGTACATAGCAGGACATCTATAGAGTCACCGTGTCTGTACATAGCAGGACATCTATAGACTCAACGTGTCTGTACATAGCAGGACATCTATAGACTCACCATGTCTATACATAGCAGGACATCTATAGAGTCACCATGTCTATACATAGCAGGACATCTATAGACTCAACGTGTCTGTACATAGCAGGACATCTATAGACTCAACGTGTCTGTACATAGCAGGACATCTATAGAGTCACCGTGTCTGTACATAGCAGGACATCTATAGAGTCACCATGTTGTACATAGCAGGACATCTATAGAGTCACCGTGTCTGTACATAGCAGGACATCTATAGATACTCACGTGTCTGTACATAGCAGGACATCTATAGACTCACGTGTCTGTACATAGCAAGACATCTATAGAGTCACCATGTCTGTACATAGCAGGACATTATAGATCACCGTGTCTGTACATAGCAGGACATCTATAGACTCACCGTGTCTGTACATAGCAGGACATCTATAACTCACGGTGTCTGTACATAGCAAGACATCTATAGAGTCACCGTGTCTGTACATAGCAGGACATCTATAGACTCACGTGTCTGTAACATAGCAGACATCTATAGAGTCACCGTGTCTGTACATAGCAGGACATCTATAGAGTCTCCGTGTCTGTACATAGCAGGACATCTATAGACTCACCGTGTCTGTACATGCAGGACATCTATAGAGTCACCATGTCTGTACATAGCAGGACATCTATAGAGTCACCGTGTCTGTACATAGCAGGACATCTATAGAGTCACCGTGTCTGTACATAGCAGGACATCTATAGAGTCACCGTGTCTGTACATAGCAGGACATCTATAGATCACCGTGTCTGTACATAGCAGGACATCTATAGACTCACTGTGTCTGTACATAGCAGACATCTATAGAGTCACCGTGTCTGTACATAGCAGGACATCTATAGAGTCACGTGTCTGTACATAGCAGGACATCTATATAGTCCCGTGTCTGTACATATCAGGACATCTATAGAGTCACCGTGTCTGTACTAGCAGGACATCTATAGACTCACCGTGTCTGTACATAGCAGGACATCTATAGACTCACCGTGTCTGTACATAGCAGGACATCTATAGACTTCACCGTGTCTGTACATAGCAGGACATCTAAGAGTCACCGTGTCTGTACATAGCAGAGACATCTATAGACCTCACCATGTCTGTACATAGCAAGGACATCTATAGAGTCACCATGTCTGTACATAGAAGGACATCTATAGAGTCACAGTGTCTGTACATAGCAGGACATCTATAGAGTCACCGTGTCTGTACATAGCATGACATCTATAGAGTCACCGTGTCTGTACATAGCAGGACATCTATAGAGCTCACCGAATGTCTGTACATAGCAGGACATCTATAGACTCACCATGTCTGTACATAGCAGGACATCTATAGAGTCACCATGTCTGTACATAGCAGGACATCTATAGAGCTCACCGTGTCTGTACATAGCCAGGACATCTATAAGTCTCCCGTGTCTGTACATAGCAGGACATCTATAGACTCACCGTGTCTGTACATAGCAGGACATCTATAGACTCACCGTGTCTGTACATAGCAGGACATCTATAGAGTCACGGTGTCTGTACATAGCAGGACATCTATAGAGTCACCGTGTCTGTACATAGCAGGACATCTATAGACTCACAGTGTCTGTACATAGCAGGACATCTATAGAGTCACCGTGTCTGTACATAGCAGGACATCTATAGAGTCACCGTGTCTGTACATAGCAGGACATCTATAGAGTCAGCGTGTCTGTACATAGCAGGACATCTATAGAGTCACTGTGTCTGTACATAGCAGGACATCTATAGACTCACCGTGTCTGTACATAGCAGGACATCTATAGAGTCACCGTGTCTGTACATAGCAGGACATCTATAGACTCACCGTGTCTGTACATAGCAGGACATCTATAGAGTCACCGTGTCTGTACATAGCAGGACATCTATAGAGTCACCGTGTCTGTACATAGCAGGACATCTATAGAGTCACCATGTCTGTACATAGCAGGACATCTATAGAGTCACCGTGTCTGTACATAGCAGGACATCTATAGAGTCACCGTGTCTGTACATAGCAGGACATCTATAGAGTCACCGTGTCTGTACATAGCAGGACATCTATAGACTCACCGTGTCTGTACATAGCAGGACATCTATAGACTCACTGTGTCTGTACATAGCAAGACATCTATAGAGTCACCGTGTGTGTACATAGCAGGACATCTATAGAGTCACGGTGTCTGTACATAGCAGGACATCTATATAGTCTCCGTGTCTGTACATATCAGGACATCTATAGAGTCACCGTGTCTGTACATAGCAGGACATCTATAGACTCACCGTGTCTGTACATAGCAGGACATCTATAGACTCACCGTGTCTGTACATAGCAGGACATCTATAGACTCACCGTGTCTGTACATAGCAGGACATCTATAGACTCATCGTGTCTGTACATAGCAGGACATCTATAGGCTCTCCGTGTCTGTACATAGCAGGACATCTATAGACTCCCCGTGTCTGTACATAGCAGGACATCTATAGACTCCCCGTGTCTTTACATAGCAGGACATCTATAGACCCACCGTGTCTGTACATAGCAGGACAACTATAGACTCACCGTGTCTGTACATAGCAAGACATCTATAGACTCACCGTGTCTGTACATAGCAGGACATCTATAGAGTCACCATGTCTGTACATAGCAGGACATCTATAGACTCACCGTGTCTGTACATAGCAGGACATCTATAGAGTCACCGTGTCTGTACATAGAAAGACATCTATAGAGTCACCGTGTCTGTACATAGCAGAGCATCTATAGAGTCACCATGTCTGTACATAGCAGGACATCTATAGAGTCACCGTGTCTGTACATAGCAAGACATCTATAGAGTCACCGTGTCTGTACATAGCAGGACATCTATAGACTCACCGTGTCTGTACATAGAAAGACATCTATAGAGTCACCGTGTCTGTACATAGCAGAGCATCTATAGAGTCACCATGTCTGTACATAGCAGGACATCTATAGAGTCACCGTGTCTGTACATAGCAGGACATCTATAGAGTCACCGTGTCTGTACATAGCAGGACATCTATAGAGTCACCGTGTCTGTCATAGCAGGACATCTATAGAGTCACCGTGTCTGTACATAGCAGGACATCTATAGAGTCACCGTGTCTGTACATAGCAGGACATCTATAGACTCACTGTGTCTGTACATAGCAGGACATCTATAGACTCACCATGTCTGTACATAGCAGGACATCTATAGAGTCACCATGTCTGTACATAGCGGTACATCTATAGAGTCACTGTGTCTGTACATAGCAGGACATCTATAGAGTCACCGTGTCTGTACATAGCAGGACATCTATAGAGTCACCAAAGTCTGTACATAGCAGGACATCTATAGACTCCCCGCTGTCTGTACATAGCAGGACATCTATAGAGTCACCGTGTCTGTACATAGCAGGACATCTATAGAGTCACCGTGTCTGTACATAGCAGGACATCTATAGACTCACCGTGTCTGTACATAGCAGGACATCTATAGAGTCACCGTGTCTGTACATAGCAGGACATCTATAGAGTCACCATGTCTATACATAGCAGGACATCTATAGACTCACCGTGTCTGTACATATCAGGACATCTATAGACTCCCCGTGTCTGTACATAGCAGGACATCTATAGAGTCACCGTGTCTGTACATAGCAGGACATCTATAGAGTCACCGTGTCTGTACATAGCAGGACATCTATAGAGTCACCGTGTCTGTACATAGCAGGACATCTATAGAGTCACGTGTCTGTACATAGCAGGACATCTATAGAGTCACCGTGTCTGTACATAGCAGGACATCTATAGACTCCCCGTGTCTGTACATAGCAGGACATCTATAGACTCACCATGTCTGTACATAGCAGGACATCTATAGAGTCACCGTGTCTGTACATAGCAGGACATCTATAGACTCCCCGTGTCTGTACATAGCAGGACATCTATAGAGTCACCTGTCTGTACATAGCAGGACATCTATAGAGTCCACCGTGTCTGTACATAGCAGGACATCTATAGACTCCCGTGTCTTGTACATAGGAGGACATCTATAGACTCACCATGTCTGTACATAGCAGGACATCTATAGACTCACCGTGTCTGTACATAGAAGGCAATCTATAGACTCACCGTGTCTGTACATAGCAAGACATCTATAGAGTCACCGTGTCTGTACATAGCAGGACATCTATAGAGTCACCATGTCTGTACATAGCAGGACATCTATAGACTCCCCATGTCTGTACATAGCAGGACATCTATAGACTCACCGTGTCTGTACATAGCAGGACATCTATAGACTCACCGTGTCTGTACATAGCAGAACATCTATAGAGTCACCATGTCTGTACATACGAAGGACATCCTATAGACTCCCCGTGTCTGTACATAGCAGGACATCTATAGAGTCACCGTGTCTCGTACATAGCAGGACATCTATAGAGTCACCGTGTCTGTACATAGTAGGACCCATCTATAGAGTCTCCGTGTCTGTACATAGCAGGACATCTATAGAGTCACCGTGTCCTGTACATAGCAGGACATCTATAGAGTCACCTGTGTCTGTACATAGCAGGACATCTATAGAGTCACTGTGTCTGTACATAGCAGGACATCTACTAGAGTCACCGTGTCTGGTACATAAGCAGGACATCTATAGACTCCCCGTGTCTGTACATAGCAGGACATCTATAGACTCACCAATGTATGTACATAGCAGGACATCTATAGACTCACCGTGTCTGTACATAGCAGGAATCTATAGACCTCACCGTGTCTGTACATAGCAGGACATCTATAGACTCACCGTGTCTGTACATAGCAGGACATCTATAGAGTCACCGTGTCTGTACATAGCAGGACATCTATAGAGTCACCCATGTCTGTACATAGCAAGACCATCTATAGAGTACCCGTGTCCTGTACATAGCAGGACATCTATAGAGTCACTGTGTCTGTACATAGCAGGACATCTATAGAATCACCGTGTCTGTACATAGCAGGACATCTATAGAGTCACCATGTCTGTACATAGCAGGACATCTATAGAGTCCACCTGTGTCTGTACATAGCAGGACATCTAATGAGTCACCGTTTGTCTGTACATAGCAGGACATCTATAGAGTCACCGTGTCTGTACATAGCCAGGACATCTATAGAGTCACCGTGTCTGTACATAGCAAGACATCTATAGAGTCCACCGTGCTTGAACATAGCAGGACATCTATAGACTCACCGTGGTCTGTACTTAGCAGGACCATCTATAGACTCACCGTGTCTGTACATAGCAGACATCTATAGAGTCACCAGTGTCTGTACATAGCAGGACATCTATAGAGCTCACCGTGTCTGTACATAGCAGGACATCTATAGCGTCACCATGTCTGTACATAGCACGGAATCTATAGAGTCACCGTGTCCTTTACATAGCAGGACATCTATAGAGTCACCGTGTCTGTACATAGCAGGACATCTATAGAGTCACGTGTCCTGTACATAGCAGGACATCTATAGAGTCACCGTGTCTGTACATAGCAGGACATCTATAGACTCACTGTGTCTGTACATAGCAGGACATCTATAGAGTCACCATGTCTGCACATAGCAGGACATCTATAGAGTTCACCATGTCTGTACATAGCAGGACATCTATAGATCACCGTGTCTGTAACATAGCAGGACATCTATAGAGTCACGTGTCTGTACATAGCAGGACATCTATAGAGTCACCGTGTCTGTACATAGCAGGACATCTATAGACTCAAGTGTCTGTACATAGCAGGACATCTATAGATCACCGTGTCTGTACATAGCAGGACATCTATAGAGTCCCATGTCTGTACATAGCAGGACATCTATAGAGTCACCGTGTCTGTACATAGAAGGACATCTATAGAGTCACCGTGTCTGTACATAGCAGGACATTATAGAGTCACCGTGTCTGTACATAGCAGGACATCTATAGACTCACAGTGTCTGTACATAGCAGAACATCTATAGAGTCACCGTGTCTGTACATAGCAGGACATCTATAGTCACCATGTCTGTACATAGCAGGACATCTATAGTCACCATGTCTGTACATAGCAGGACATCTATAGACTCACCGTGTCTGTACATAGCAGGACATCTATAGACTCACCGTGTCTGTACATAGCAGAACATCTATAGAGTCACCGTGTCTGTACATAGCAGGACATCTATAGACTCACCATGTCTGTACATAGCAGGACATCTATAGAGTCACCATGTCTGTACATAGCAGGACATCTATAGAGTCACCGTGTCTGTACATAGCAGGACATCTATAGACATACCGTGTCTGTACATAGCAGGACATCTATAGAGTCACCATGTCTGTACATAGCAGGACATCTATAGAGTCACCGTGTCTGTAACATAGCAGGACATCTATAGACTCACCGTGTCTGTACATAGCAGGACATCTATAGAGTCACCGAGTCTGTACATAGCAGGATCTATAGGACTCACCGTGTCTGTACATAGCAGGACATCTATAGAGTCACCGTGTCTGTACATGCAGACATCTATAGACTCACCATGTCTGTACATAGCAGGACATCTATAGACTCACCATGTCTGTACATAGCAGGAAATCTATAGACTCACCATGTCTGTACATAGCAGGACATCTATGACATCACGTGTTGTACATAGCAGACATCAGTCACCGAGTCTGTACATAGCAGGACATATATAGACACACTACACCTCACCATGTCTGTACATAGCAGGACATCTATAGATCACCATGTCTGTACATAGCAGGACATCTATAGAGTCACGTGTCTGTACATAGCAGGACATCTATGAGTCACCGTGTCTGTACATAGCAGGACATCTATAGATCACAGTGTCTGTACATAGCAGGACATCTATAGAGTCACCATGTCTGTACATAGCAGGACATCTATAGAGTCACCATGTCTGTACATAGCAGGACATCTATAGACTCACCGTGTCTGTACATAGCAGGACATCTATTGACTCACCATGTCCTGTACATAGCAGGACATCTATAGAGTCACCATGTCTGTACATAGCAGGACATCTATAGAATCACCGTGTCTGTACATAGCAGGACATCTATAGAGTCACGTGTCTGTACCATAGCAGGACATCTATAGAGTCACCGTTGTCTGTACATAGCAGGACATCTATAGAGTCACCCCGTGTCTGTACATAGCAGGACATCTATAGAGTCACCAGTGTTCTGTACATAGCAGGAACATCTTATAGAGTCACCGTGTCTGTACATAGCAGGACATCTATACAGTCACCGTGTCTGTACAATAGCAGGACATCTATAGAGTCACCGTGTCTGTACATAGCAGGACATCCTATAGACTCACCATGTCTGTACATAGCAGGACATCTATAGACTCACCTGTGTCTGTACATATCAGGACATCTATAGACTCACCGTGTCTGTACATAGCAGGACATCTATAGACTCACCGCTGTCTGTACCATAGCAGAGAATCTAGAGACTCACCGTGTCTGTACATAGCAGGACATCTATAGAGTCACCGTGTCTGTACATAGCAGGACATCTATAGACTCACCGTGTCTGTTACATAGCAGGACATCTATAGAGTCACCGTGTCTGTACATAGCAGGACATCTATAGACTGACCGTGTCTATACATAGCAGGACATCTATAGAGTCACCGTGTCTGTACATAGCGGACATCTATAGACTCACCGTGTCTGTACATAGCAGGACATCTATAGACTCACCGTGTCTGTAATAGCAGGACATCTATAGACTCACCGTGTCTGTACATAGCAGGACATCTATAGACTCACCGTGTCTGTACATAGCAGGACATCTATAGACTCACCGTGTCTGTACATAGCAGGACATCTATAGACTCACGTGTCTGTACATAGCAGGACATCTATAGAGTCACGTGTCTGTACATAGCAGGACATCTATAGACTCACCGTGTCTGTACATAGCAGGACATCTATAGACTCACCGTGTCTGTACATAGCAGGACATCTATAGACTCACCGTGTCTGTACATAGCAGGACATCTATAGACTCACCATGTCTGTACATAGCAGGACATCTATAGATCACCGTGTCTGTACATAGCAGGACATCTATAGACTCACCGTGTCTGTACATAGCAGGACATCTATAGAGTCACCGTGTCTGTACATAGCAGGACATCTATAGTCACCGTGTCTGTACATAGCAGGACATCTATAGAGTCACCGGTCTGTACATAGCAGGACATCTATAGAGTCACCGTGTCTGTACATAGCAGGACATCTATAGACTCACCATGTCTGTACATAGCAGGACATCTATAGAGTCACCGTGTCTGTACATAGCAGGACACTCTATAGAGTCACCGTGTCTGTACATAGCAGGACATCTATAGAGTCACCGTGTCTGTACATAGCAGGACATCTATAGAGTCACCATGTCTGTACATAGCAGGACATCTATTAGAGTCACCGTGTCTGTACATAGCAGGACATCTATAGAGTCACCGTGTCTGTACATAGCAGGACATCTATAGACTCACCGTGTCCTGTACATAGAAAGACATCTATAGAGTCACCATTGTCTGTACATAGCAGGACATCTATAGAGTGTCACCGTGTCTGTACATAGCAGGACATCTACTAGAGTCACCATGTCTGTACATAGCGGACATCTATTAGTCACCATGTCTGTACATAGCAGGACCATCTATAGAGTCACACGTGTATGCACTATTCCAGGAATACTATAGAGTCAACGTGTCTGTACATAGCAGGATTCTATAGAGTCACCTGTGTCTGTACATAGCAGGACTCTATAGAATTCACATGTCCTGTCATAGCAGGACATCTATAGAATCACCATGTCTGTACATATCAGGACATCTATAGGCTCTCCGTGCTCTGTACATAGCAGGACATCTATAGAGTCACTCCGGTGTCTTAAATAGCAGGACATCTATAGTCTCATGTGTCTGTACATCAGCAGGACATCTAGAGACTCACCGTGTCTGTACATAGCAGGACATCTATAGAGTCACCGTGTCTGTACATAGCAAGACATCTAGAGCTCACCGTTTGTCTGTACATTAGCAGGACATCTATAGAGTCACCGTGCTCTGTACATAGCAGGACATCATATAGACTCACCGTGTCTGTACATAGCAGGACATCTATAGAGTCACCGTGTCTGTACATAGCAGGACATTATAGACTACCGTGTCTGTACATAGCAGGACTATCTATAGATCACCATGTCTGTACATAGCGACATCTATAGAGTCACCGTGTCTGTACATAGCAGGACATCTATAGAGTCACCTGTCTGTACATAGCAGGACATCTATAGACTCACCGTGTCTGTACATAGCAGGACATCTATAGACTCACCGTGTCTGTACATAGCAGGACATCTATAGACTCACCGTGTCTGTACATAGCAGTACATCTATAGAGTCACCGTGTCTGTACATAGCAGGACATCTTTAGAGTCACGTGTCTGTACATAGCAGGACATCTATAGCGTCACCGTGTCTGTACATAGCAGACATCTATAGACTCACCATGTCTGTACATAGGACATCTATAGAGTCACCGTGTCTGTACATAGCAGGGCATCTATAGACCACCGTGTCTGTACATAGCAGGACATCTATAGACTCACCGTGTCTGTACATAGCAGGACATCTATAGACTCCACCGTGTCTGTACATAGCAGGACATCTATAGACCCACCGTGTCTGTACATAGCAGGACAACTATAGACTCACCATGTCTGTACATAGCAGGACATCTATAGACCTCCACCTGTACATAGCAGGACAATCTATAGACTCACCGTGTCTGTACATAGCAGGACATCTATAGACCCACCGTGTCTACATAGCAGGACATCTATAGACCCACCGTGTCTGTACATAGCAGGACATCTATAGAGTCACCGTGTCTGTACATTAGCAGGGTCATCTATAGAAGACCCACCGTGTCTGTACATAGCAGGGACATCTATAGACTCACCGTGTCTGTACATAGCAGGACATCTATAGACTCACCGTGTCTGTACATAGCAGGACATCTATAGACCCACCGTGTCTGTACATAGCAGGACATCTATAGACCCACCGTGTCTGTACATAGCAGGACATCTATAGACTCACCGTGTCTGTACATAGCAGGACATCTATAGAGTCACCGTGTCTGTACATAGCAGGACATCTATAGACTGACCGTGTCTATACATAGCAGGACATCTATAGAGTCTCCGTGTCTGTACATAGCAGAACATCTATAGACTCACCGTGTCTGTACATAGCAGGACATCTATAGAGTCTCCGTGTCTGTACATAGCAGAACATCTATAGACTCACCGTGTCTGTACATAGCAGGTCATCTATTAGACCACCGTGTCTGTACATAGCAGTACATCTAGAGTCACCGTGTCTGTACATAGCAGGACATCTATAGACTCACCGTGTCTGTACATAGCAGGACATCTATAGACTCACCGTGTCTGTACATAGCAGGACATCTATAGAGTCACCGTGTCTGTACATAGCAGGACATCTATAGAGTCACCGTGTCTGTACATAGCAGGACATCTATAGACTCACCGTGTCTGTACATAGCAGGACATCTATAGAGTCACCATGTCTGTACATAGCAGGACATCTATAGAGTCACCGTGTCTGTACATAGCAGGACATCTATAGAGTCACCATGTCTGTACATAGCAGGACATCTATAGAGTCACCGTGTCTGTACATAGCAGGACATCTATAGAGTCACCGTGTCTGTACATAGCAAGACATCTATAGAGTCACCGTGTCTGTACATAGCAGGACATCTATAGACTCACCGTGTCTGTACATAGCAGGACATCTATAGACTCACCGTTCTGTACATAGCAGACATCTATAGAGTCACCATGTCTGTACATAGCAGGACATCTATAGAGTCACCGTGTCTGTACATAGCAGGACATCTATAGAGTCACCATGTCTGTACATAGCAGGACATCTATAGAGTCACCGTGTCTGTACATAGCAGGACATCTATAGAGTCACCGTGTCTGTACATAGCAAGACATCTATAGAGTCACTGTGTCTGTACATAGCGGTACATCTATAGAGTCACTGTGTCTGTACATAGCAGGACATCTATAGAGTCACCATGTCTGTACATAGCAGGACATCTATAGACTCACCATGTCTGTACATAGCAGGACATCTATAGAGTCACCGTGTCTGCACATATATCAGACATCTTATGAGTCACCGTGTCTGTACATAGCAGGACATCTATAGAATCACCATGTCTGTACATAGCAGGACATCTATAGAATCACCATGTCTGTACATAGCAGGACATCTATAGACTCACCATGTCTGTACATATCAGGACATCTATAGGCTCTCCGTGTCTGTACATAGCAGGACATCTATAGAGTCACCGTGTCTGTACATAGCAGGACATCTAGAGACTCACCGTGTCTGTACATAGCAGGACATCTATAGAGTCACCGTGTCTGTACATAGCAGGACATCTATAGACTCACCGTGTCTGTACATAGCAGGACATCTATAGACTCACCGTGTCTGTACATAGCAGGACATCTATAGACTCACCATGTCTGTACATAGCAGGGCATCTATAGAGTCACTGTGTCTGTACATAGCAGGACATCTATAGAGTCACCGTGTCTGTACATAGCAGGACATCTATAGACACACCGTGTCTGTACATAGCAGGACATCTATAGACTCACCGTGTCTGTACATAGCAGGACATCTATAGAGTCACCGTGTCTGTACATAGCAGGACATCTATAGACATACCGTGTCTATACATAGCAGGACATCTATAGAGTCACCATGTCTGTACATAGCAGGACATCTATAGAGTCTCCGTGTCTGTACATAGCAGGACATCTATAGAGTCACCGTGTCTGTACATAGCAGGACATCTATAGACTCACCATGTCTGTACATAGCAGGACATCTATAGAGTCACCATGTCTGTACATAGCAGGACATCTATAGACTCACCGTGTCTGTACATACAGGACATCTATAGACTCACCGTGTCTGTACATAGCAGGACATCTATAGAGTCACCGTGTCTGTACATAGCAGGACATCTATAGAGTCACCGTGTTCTGTACATAGCAAGACATCTATAGAGTCCCCGTGTCTGTACATAGCAGGACATCTATAGAGTCCCCGTGTCTGTACATAGCAGGACATCTATAGACTCACCATGTCTGTACATAGCAGGACATCTATAGACTCACCATGTCTGTACATAGCAGGACATCTATAGACTCACCGTGTCTGTACATAGTAGGACATCTATAGAGTCACCGTGTCTGTACATAGCAGGACATCTATAGACTCACCATGTCTGTACATAGCAGGACATCTATAGACTCATCTTGTCTGTACATAGTAGGACATCTATAGAGTCACCGTGTCTGTACATAGCGGGACATCTATACAGTCACCGTGTCTGTACATAGCAGGACATCTATAGAGTCACCGTGTCTGTACATAGCAGGACATCTATAGACTCACCATGTCTGTACATAGCAGGACATCTATAGACTCACTGTGTCTGTACATAGCAGGACATCTATAGACTCACCGTGTCTGTACATAGCAAGACATCTATAGACTCACCGTGTCTGTACATAGCAGGACATCTATAGACTCACCGTGTCTGTACAATAGC